>JAULBW010031486.1:0-75135 GCA_032358265.1 Vaucheria bursata
AGCAACACATGTAGGTTAATATCAAATACTATTTCTGTTTTTATGTTATTTGTTGTGTTTGTATTTTCCTAACAATATTTTTGTAGTACTACCCATAATTAACACTGTTGTATAGTAGCAGCAGCAGCATATATGGGTTACACAGTTTAACTTAATTCATGTAGTTTGTTTAATAATATGTTGTTTCTACATCAGTGTGAAAACAAGATTCAGTAATAAATGTTTCTTAGATACTTTTCCTTGCTTTCTGCTGGAATTTTATGCATTAACACAGACATTTGTCTTTGCCCCAACCTTGCATTTGTTTTATTTTAGATTTTCTTTTTCCCTGTTGACACATTCTTGACACATTTACTTGAGACTTTCTTGATTGTGCTAATTAAATTTGTTTGCATCCATATGATATTACAATTGATTTTAGTTCAATCGTGGTTTCAGCATAGTTGATAGAAACTGATTGATTTTACATACTAATCTAATTAATATGCACAAAAAATCTTTAATCAAGAGCAACTTGTTTTTTAATTTAAAGAAATGTATGTAATATATGTAACTCTTGGTATAATAGTCTTTGAACTAAGTCCCTTGTAACTGGCTGTTTTTTCACACCTAAACCTCTGAAGTGGTTTTTGGTAGTAGTTTATCTTGATTTAGTAATGAACTATAGATAAACTTGACATGTGTTTGAAATTTTGCAGAATTTTTCAAACTTATAGATTTTATTCTTTAGTCAAAATCTGGCCAATTTAAACTTAAGTATTGTCAAGGATACTCTTTAAAACTATTATAGTTCTTTTTGAACTAGTCTAACAAATCAGCAAAGGTCTGAAATCAATACTTTTCAGGTGCTGCCATTAGCCCCACCTCAGTACATAAATTTTATACCAATGAATAGTACTAATAAATAACTAGTAGTTTTTTGTCACAAATTTGAATTTGTTGTGCAGCATTTGTGGCAACATTTTTTTTGGTTGCATGTGAATTTTCATCACTAAAATATCAATCAAACTACTTGTCACCTATTTAAATTGTTTATACCATCAAAACTCTATAGATTTAACTATTCCATTTTTTTCATTACATTTTGAACCCAGAACTATGTATACCAGCAATACTTTAAACTTTCAAGTAAAAAGTTAATCATATAGTTGTTTATAAAGTTATATGCATCAATCCAGCATTATCAATCTAGAAAAATTGATGTTAAACTGTTCAAATGCGCAAGTAATTCTAATGTTCATTAAATTTTAGGTTTGAATTCAAATATTAGTCCTTGAATTCTATAAATAGATAGACAAGCATTGACTTTCTTACATTTTTATAAAAAATTAATGCTTTCTTTCTAGTTCTTTAGTGTATGCACAGAAACACTTGTACAATTCATAGCATGTACAAATTAACTGGTAGCAGAGCAGCATGCTATAATTTTATTTTGTTCCTAGTATCTTCAAATAATGTATCAAGGCCAATAGGAAAGCATTTTAATGCTTTATGAGGAAGCATTACTTCAAGTACTTCCAATTCCTACTCTTACACTTTGTGCATTGGCACAAGCCTTCAAATCATGCTCAAACTCTTTTTGAATTTTCTACTGTTCATGTGCTCATTTTCTGTACTATCACCTGAAAGAGATGAGTATTATGAAGTATCATGCAAGAGTATGCTAACAGACAGTTACGCTCATTACTATTACAACCTTTAAGTTCTTTTTTTGAAGCTTGGGTAGGATACAACATTATCCATCAGCTTAAAAACTGTGCACTACTTGTTTAAATGCCCAACATAAAGGAGTAGATGTCCCTGGGGTCAAATAAAAAGTCACTACTCTATATTTTATTTTGATAAGTTGCTTTTACATTGCAAAAGTACTCAGTTCCAATGCAGTAAATATTTCTTGTTTCCATGCCACTTTGTAGCACAATTTAAAAAGTTATAAAATATAATTCTCACATAGACATTTAATACTGTTCATAGCAATATAAATAATATGGTGGACATGACTGTTTTTTCAATAAACAAAGCAATATAATTAGCATGGTGGACATGACAGCTATTTTAATGAACAGAGCATGTTACATGACTTTGACAGCTTTCTGAACACAAGTTGCTGATAGCGTCTAGCAACGTAGTGCCCTAACACTACTACAGTATATATAATGTGCCATATTTTCTTCTATTCCCTTGGATCATACAAAATTGAAATCTCTAGTGTATTAAAATAGATGACTATTTAATAAAAATTATTATTATTTTAATTTAAATTTTTGAATAAAAGCAGTAACAATTTACAGCAATTTAGTAGGTATATTTCATGAACACTATTGAACCTCACGATATTCAGATAACTTTATTTTGGACTGCTACAAATTGTAGAATGATAATTTTCATCTATTAAGTATCACTGGCACTCAGGCACAAGAGAAGTATGCTGTAAGCACTTCAACTCTTCAAGGGTAGGTAGATGCCCACCTAAAATTACTGCACTATGATCTGCTAAATATAAGATATTTTTATTTTTATTTCACCAACCTTGTGATTTTTCTGTCATGTAAAACTTTGAACCTTTATTTTGACCATGCAGGAATTTGCAAAATAGGAGATGATTATACTCTTCATTGCCATAAGTTTTGATCTGGGTCACATTGTAGTCTTTTCTAGTAACTTGGAAGGTAAGAATCTTTTCTTTAGTAGTTAAGTTCAATTAGTGACCTAAAAGATACTAGACAAATAAAGAATGCAAGTTCTAGCCTCATGTAATTTGTACAGCTAATACTCTTTAATGAACAATCATAAATATGTATGTATATATATATATATATATTGCCAGTTTCAGGATTTTATGCATCATCATCCCGTTGTAATGTTAGGAACTAATTTGCTTACAACAATTAGTTCTGAAGGGAATCACTCTTTTAAGAGTTATTCTATTATTTAGCTGCATCATTTTGTGATTCTCCAGATGGACTGGGGTTGAGACTTTGTTTGTTGTGTTGCTGAGCATGTTTCTTATTTACTCTCAGCAATGCAAATTATGTTTGCATAATGTTACCATGCTTCTATAGTCTTTATGTCCTTGTTACCACCTTGTCTGCTACATTCATAACAAGTAACTGGTACGTGGCAAAATATTTTCAGTTTGTGATGATACTCCAACCAACTTTCATCCGTTGAGCTGAAAATCTGCTGGCCGCACAATATAATCAACAAGCTAAAATATTACTCATGAAGACAAGCATATACAGCTATTCTTTAGGGCTATTCAGCAGAAAATTACTTAAGTTATAATTCAAAGAGCCATGATATCGACTGTCAAATGCTCCTGTGCCACTCATTCTACATGAATAATATAGCAGATGGAGCTTTAGTTTCAAACTTGGGAATAATCCTTTACTACTTGCTTTATTACTATAACCCAATGATGAACAAGTTTGTAATTTTCAAGCTTGCCTGACGAAAAGTCTTACAGCACCAGTGAAAGGGCTAATATTCTTCTTTTCAAATGTCAACAAGTACCTTTCAGTAAAATGATTCTTTTTTAAGTTATTAAATATTGACCTTTTAAATGGTACGCAGGTTCTAGTTCCCTGAAATGTGATGCACTAAGAGACTGGTATTCTGGGTAATTAATAATGACCTAATTTTTCCCATGTCAAACATAACGTGTTTGTTAAATATTCGGGGGGAACTAATAGGTTCAGTTATAAACAACATTCAGGAATTAGAAAATATAACGAATATTCCATTGGAATAAGTGGACGAATGAAGAGACGTCACGGAGTAATTATTTTGTTTCAGCTTGGAACACGCACTAGGACTTACGTATTCTCCTTTACTACTAATCAGTGAGCACAGTAGAATTATATATAATAATCGCTTTTAATTCTATAGAAAGTAATGGCGACGAGAAATTTGAAAGTTTTATCCCGAGAAAGGCGGTTGAATCTTAATGTTCGAATTGGAAATATTGCAGTAAGTCCATTTTATTTATTTCTTACGACTTTGTGTCTGATATAGCTCATTGGTAAAATTTTAATTGATTGCCGTCGCATGGACTCTTAATTGCAATATTATACTCAATAAATGGAATAAAATTTGTTTCTCAATGCACCTCTGATTGGTCTAATATTGCTACAGTGCTTACTTATATTTGGTTGCTTTTGTAGGTTTTTCAAGGACGACGAAATCATGTAATTGAAAGATATGTCGAGCGCCCTGTTTCGTTCAAAACATCTGTAAATGTTGAAACGGATTCCGTTGAATTCGCTGCTCTTGCGAAGTACGGAGAAGGCGTGGTCACATTTCTTCCTACACCTCGCTACCAAACAAAATTGCTGCTTTCAAAAGACGACTCTGATGTCATGCTACCTACTGAGACATGCATGATTCATTCTCGCGCCGGAAGATTATCTTCTGATCCTGAAAGCTGGCCCATCCTAACGACAGGAAGACAGCGCTCCCTTACAAGAGATTCAACCTCTTCATGGGTAAGATACAAGCTACTCTCTGTATTTTTCAATTCTTATCGTAGCATGTACAATGTTCAACATTCGAGACTATTATCATTGCAAAAGCTTACTTACACCGCAAAGTTTATAACTGATAGAATAAATTTTTTCTAGTTAAGTTAAACTCAAAATTTTTTCAAATATCTCAAATTAAAAAATTGTAACTGACGAAACTTTGGTTCGCATGATACTATGATATTACTCTATAAAGAATCATTTGAGACTTATTTTAAAATATTAAAATATTCTTTTGTGAAGCCAATTTTTTTTGTTTTTTACATCCATCTTGGATACATAAAGTTTTTTTCAAACTTCTTGTAGCATTCATTGACAGTTGTTTAAATAAGAATTATCAATTCGCTAATTTCAAATTTGCAGTATTATTTAATCTTGCTGTTCAATTTAATAGGATTTCATTAACGCTGAAGACTTTCATGATTTTGCCATGAAACACTCTGAATGGGAGATCATAGAACCTCATACTGAATTTCAAGAAGATGTTCCTCAAGTTGCAGTAGAAGATATTCCGAAACCAACTTGGAGCGAGCTCGTTCGCTCATCTCGCCCTGCTGAAGCTCCATTTGCTCGCATTTCCCCGCAAATTACCGTGCATCAACGCTATAAGCGGCACCCTAAATTGCCAGTTGATGATATAATGGAGAATGAAGTAATCGGAGGAAGAGGGGGTGCTGCTGCATGCCGAGTGGTTGGTGAAGCTTATGCTGAGGGTAAGAAAAATGGCCTTAAACTATTTTTATGTTAAGCGTAAATTTTATTCTGTGCATACATTTTTCGCTTATGTGAGTAAATTATTACTTAATGGACAAATCTGATTGGCAATACTCTATCATAAACAAGTTCTGAATATGATCTATAACGCTGTTAATATGATGATCATGATATTTATCCGTTTCGAATTTCCATACACTGCTAACTGTTAACAATGGAACCTAATAAGATTTAAATGAGTATTTTTTGCTATGAAAGTGATTTTAACTCCTCCTTATTATTTGAGCATGGTGTTTTTCGTGATACAATAAAATATATCAAAGTCTTTTGATTAGCATAAATTCAATCAGAAAATTCAGGCTTGCTGAGGAATATCCATCCGTATCTGTACTTTGTACACTTTCAGATTTATATTGATGTAAGCTTTCGCTCAAGAATATACTGCTGCTTGAATTTCTAATAATTTGTAGTAACTATAGTGTCTACATATTTCATTAGAGTTTAATCTGCTGGTATTTTTCAATTTTTTGGTTCTCAGGCATGAAAGATGCAGTGGTCAAACGACGAGCTCTCGTTATTCCCAGAATGCGTCCTCAGCAAATTTACGTCAGAGAAAAAAGAATGGCCGCAAAAACTGCTTCAAAAAATGTACCGCAGGAAAATCAGTGGAGTGGATGAGAACTTGGATACTACGGAATTTGATGATTTTGTTTTGATGTGTAAATACAGGTTCAAATGGGAGTAAACAGGTTACTATGTTTTTTGCATCAAGATCGAATACGGTGAAGACTCTGCAAGCTTCTTTTTATATGATATCCTTATGATACTAGGGTGTATTATAAATATGGAAGTTACAGGATCCATTAATTGGTATTTTATAAATGACAAGGAAATAATCACTTTTTTATTTGTTTTTCTACCGTTATGTTCAGATAAAATATCTTTCTCTTTTATAGCAAACATGGATATAAAATACAAAAATTAAATTCAAAGTAAATGTCAAGTCTTGTAGGCTGAAATAGTATATAGATACTCTTGTAAATGCAGGAAACATTACAAAAAATATTTTTATGGGCTTTGCTGATGGAAAATTAAAAAAGTGATTATATCGAATGAATAGAGATGTACATATCAGGAACAAAGATAATACATAAAGTTTTATAAAAATTACTACTTCCAGCATTGAACGCTTAATTTTTGTTAGCTGGATAAATTGCATTGAAAACTAGTGTGTGGCACTTAAATTGAAATATAATTCGAAAACCGAAAATTGGCCTTATAAGAGTTGTTGCCAGTCATAAAAGAATATTTATGCTGTTTGAAAAGTTTATAGTATGAGTTTTTTTCAAAGAATAATAGTAATCCACTAATTTTATTAATTAGAATACTCGATACAGATCGGATTAAAGTCATCCTATTGCAAGTTTTTTGGACATGTTTTATTTCATTGTAATAATCTTCATGGACCATTACACAGTTTGAGGATTTCAGCAATGAGAAGTTACCTTTATACTGCAAAAAGTTATATAATACAAATTACATACTTCTCTGCAACATTTTATATGCTTTATGAAGTAATATTCATAAATTTATATAGCATTTTATAAGTGAAAGAGAATTGATCTGAAATATTTCAGGCTATAGAAAAAATAACGAGTGTGGAAATATTATTAATTGCTATTGGGTGCATACCATTTGCCCAATCTATTTTGCAATTTCAGTATATACTGTTTTACAAACTACTATTTACTCGATTAATAACCCATCACCAGAGAAAAAGTATATATATATATTGGGTATTAGCAAAAACAGCTTTCTCATATTTTGAATTTTGCGCAAGATTTCAAGACTAAAACAAACTTCATGTAATAAATTTAAAATGCTGACTTTTGATATTGAGAAGATTCTTTTCTTAGCCCACAAACCTCTGCATTAAGTCACTTTTGCTCTCATAGGAAAATACCTTGGCAGAGTTTTATCTTAGGTGCAGCTATTACAACTGAAAGTCTCTTACAGTTCAGACAAGGTACACATATCATATACGGGCATCTTAACTGTACTATGTAATTGATTCAGCTTCAAAATTTTTTTAATGGCTGTTAACAATTATGCAATACATTGTTGGCAATTTTTTTTAAATAGGTAGGATAATTCCTCTCATTAGGAATCATTGGGTTATGATTCCAGTTACATGATCTGATGCAAAACTGAGTCAAAATAAATTATTTACTTTTAGAGGTCAAGTTTTGTCTTCTAGATTTAGATGCTACAAACTAAAATTACATTTACTACATTACAAAATGTGCTGCAGCACTAATACTTTCTTAGGAAAAAAATGGTAGGATATTCTTTTATTTAACATGATGCTATAAGGGGTTTAATAGGGTCTTTGTTTATTAGATTTTATAACTTTGCTAGGTTTTGGAGTTTCATACATATTAAACCAAACATATTTTAAAGCAGCTTCTTTTTTTATCTTTAGAATGAACATAACCACTTCTTTACTTTCAATTCCAATCGATTTTTTGAAGAATCATAGACAACATATAAAGCTAAATATTTAGTCAAAAACTTATCTGTTCATTTCAACTTTTTAATAAAATGAATATGACCAACTAAGTGTTTTACTTAAAAGGTAGCAACTTGGTTGGCATATTTAGCAAATGTTTTATGTTAAGTATTTTGTAAACCTTACTGCAAACTTTGTGCAAAAATTCATCAATTTATATCTAACTGTGTAACATCATTGTTATCAGCACTTTGAATTTCATTTAATCTACTTAAAGATCTGAATTGATATTACTACTTTTTGTATTTAATATCCTGTGTAAATTTGATTTTTGTACCATTGGAAATTTTCTTTCATTCTAGCAATGCAGCTTGAAAAAAATCAGGGTGATATGCCAACAAAATTTTAAATTATTGTTAGTAATGGAATCTTTCCTATAACTTTCACAGTTTTTGCATCAAATCATGATATGCATACAATATTTAGAAGTTCCAAGTATTTTTAGAATTGATTCAAACATTTAAACTCAATATGAGTACAGATAACTTGTAAAATATATAATTTACTTCTTTCACAAATGTACTGTGACATTTCAAAATCACCTACTGTCAATTAGTTTAGATTTCTTAAGTGTTACTCTGCTAAAATGTAATATTTAGGTATTCAGTTCATGACAAATCAGAGCAATTCATTTCCTTCATTTTCTTTTTACAAGACTAGAATTGCTAGCAAATAGAGATTTAAAATGTAGATTTCTAAGAAAATTGGTAATAACATTTGCTCATTTCAATAAATCATCACACAGTTCTTTAATGATGATTGGTACAGAAAAATAAATATGAATTAGTAATAGTCATATTTAGCTTTTGTGCTTTTTCATTGCAATTTCATCAAGTTTACCATAGCTTATATTACAGATAATTATAATTGAAAAGCAAAAAATTTAAAATCAAATACTTTCTACTTGTGAGGCATATATGATTTTAGAATGCATTTCAACAAACAAGATTCCATCAAAATATCATTTATCATCTTAACCTATTTTTTCAGCATAGCAGTTGCATCAAAGCAAAAAAGTCAAAGCAAAAATTTTACATTACACTTTAGTTTAGTATTAAAGTATCACATTTTATTAGAGCATAAAAATGAAATTGTAACTTTTTTTGTCAAATTAACTGTACTATCATACAAGGATAAGTTTTCTTTTTTCTAGTAAATAACTAGATGTATAAAATGAGCTAATATAGTATGCAACTAATTTTTGCATCATATATTATAGAAGCTTTCATGCAGTATCATGTTTATGTAGTATTTTGAAGAAAATTTTGTCTCAATTTTATTATATCATTTTAGTGTTGTGGATGCAAAATTACAAGGTCAAAAAATTCTTGCATTCTAACTACTACCAACTCTTTTTTGGCTGGACCAGATATCTTCAACTTCGATAGATATGATTGAAAAATGAAAATCTACATTCTGTCACAATGTAGGACCATACTTCATGTCTTTAGTCCTACATACAAAAGAGATCCTTTCAACAATATCCATGTCTTTAACATCTACACTGTATTTCATTATTCCACAGAGTGTTTTCTCAGTGCTTCCCAAATTGACATCTTTGATAAACGCCTAACATAGTAACCCCATAATTCAATATTTGGCCAATCTGTGCTCAATATTTACAAATTAAAACCATATCTCACTCTTCTCTGTTTTCACTCCAGTTACCTAGCTACTGTGCAGAGTTCTGTTGTAGTTCTAGAAAAGCTCCTTTCTTGCATACACTCACTTAAATATATATTTTAATTGCACTATTTTGTTCAGTTAGATGTAATTGTCTTGTTTGTTTTGCACATAGCTTTCCTGTTCTTTTCACAGGTTATGAGCCATAGCATAGGCCACTAACCTTGCATTTTACATTTGCACTTCTGCTATCTACTGTGGTTTCCTTGATGCACTACCAAAATCTTTCTTGAAGCACTTTCAGCTTACTTAGGCTGTACTGCTTGCACCACTTTCTGTCCAAATCTCCAGCATGCTGTCGCCCCAGGCCAATTCAGGTCTGCAACTTGAGGGTCTTTAATATACTCAGTTGCACATAGTACCTTGCACTGTTCTTATAATGCATTACTTGTCTTTTAATAATTAGCTTTGAGAACCTTGCTTTGTGTTAGGGTACTCATGTTAATCTTCAAGAGTAAACCACGGGGATTTGCCCAGGATCATACTGAGGCTCTGGCATTGAGTGAAGTAAACTTTACTCATCTTCACTTAAAGTATATATTTAATGTGCTCACTTTCTAATTATAGTACTGTCTGTTGACTTGTCATTTTCGATAATGTTTATTGGCTGATAAGTCAAGAATCAGGCTTTAAATCAAACTGGGTTTAATGCTACCAAATTTTGTATTAAATTGGTAGGTCACCTGTTTACAATCTTGATCGGGAATCAAACTTTAACCCAGACTGGGTTTAATTTGACCTACTCTTGTATTAAACTAGTAGGCCGCCTGCTTACAATCTCGATCAAGCAACTTTTGCGATAGAAATAGCTCTGTAGCATCATGAAAACTAAGTTTTTGTGTCTTGCTGATTTACGCAAAAAATCTGCATTATTCTCAAGGCTTATCTTTCAGTTGCCCATTAAAAAGGGTACTGAGTTGAGTTAAGTAGCCTGAATTGTCATTTCTAATTTTGTATCCACGCAAGTAACTGACCAATCAACCACTTGCAAAAGCATGTATGCATTGATTGAGCAGAAGAAAGCTATACACTCAATTAGATTTGTAAGTAGCTATATTGGATAGTCTTGCGGAAAGTATTTCTTTTCAAATGTAAGATCTATAAATGCTTAATTTTTAGTGACCTGGGCTAATTTCTCTGAGTCAACTGTCACAGCACATACTACCGTTAAACTACATAAACCTAAAACCTGTTGACTTAATGCATAGCATCGGTTAACCCTTGTCAATTCAGTGGCATAGATCAAAATCTCTGTTCAGGTACTTTTTAACCTATATATACATTAAGTCGTATACACGGACAACCATACTACTTGGTTTTGAAACTGCGCAAAACGCACAAGTCCTTCAGACACAAAGTCATCCAATCTAACCCAGAAAGTAGACTCGCTTGTTTTACTCTACTTGTTTCTTAAGCTTACTATGCCAAATATACATTTCTGCTTTGACACCCAAATTTGATCACCAGTTAACTTTGTTTTACAAAAGCCCTTTTGTAACATAAAGACCTCCCTCTCAGAATACTTGCTAGTTGAAGCCCTATTAATAAATGGCTAGGGGGCTAGAAGGTAGGCAGAAGACCTTGGCTGAACCCTGCAGGCCAGAAAGCATACCTCACCTTAGTGCTTCTGGGACATCAGAAAGGAACTGCAGATTGAGCGCACTGAAAAATTTGCTGACAGTAGTCAAGCTCAATCGTAGTGACTGACTGATGGTCCTACGCCGTGTAGACCGAATCCCATCAAAAAGTTTAAACCACCTGAGGGATTCACATTAGAGTTTCACATCCCTGTGTTTGTAGCCTAAGGCTGTGTGCAAACCTTTTGATAGGTGGAAAACAGCCCACTCAGTTGATGCACCTCAGTAACAACAGCTCGGGAATTCGTAAAGGACCTACTTGTCTTAGCGTTTATTCCCAGGGTGTCTTCCACCTTAACTATTAGAAAAGAATCCAAACTGCTCCTGTCGTCTTTTTCTTTCTTCTACAATGGCCTCCAATAATCTGCCCACTCCACTTTGCCTGAACAATGTAATCCAAAATATTAAGGGTGACAATGCTGACAGGCTATTTATAAAATGTCAACTGCATGAGTACATATGCAATGGAATAGCTACCAATTTTGGATTGCTCATACAAGATCCAAACTGTGACTGATTTGAACTCAATGATCTTGTACACACTGATTTTACATGTAAAGTTAGAAAATTACCTCAATCTTTGCTAAATGAAATAATTGATGAAGGGTTGCTTCAATTAAGACAACATGTAACCAATATGGAAAGTGGACCATCAGAAGCTGTTCAAACTCCTACTTGGTCACCTCAACTGTCAATACCCTCAGGATTAGTTTACTCAGCTGATCTTGAGTCTTTAAGATCTGATATACCTGAAAGAGACACTGCATCACAAAGGTCATCAAGACATAGGGTTATGCTGCAAGCCTCTGCTATTCAAATACCAAAGTTCTCTGGTAAGTCCCTGGGCTGGAAACTTTTTCAGACGTTATTTCTGGTGTACTTTATGGCACACAGATTAGATCAAATCCTACTCTCTGACTCAGACAATGATATCATTGACCCTGAGGATAACATTGATTTCTGGATTATTCTTGTAATAGCACTTCGAGGTAGTGAAGTTGCTCAACATTGCATAGAGTTTCCACAAAACAGTAAATGCTTATACACTCACCTCTTACTCAAGTTTGAGAAATGTGGATTAGTTCACAACACCACTTGTTCTGGAAATTTATAAGAACAGCTCTCAACTCAACTGATGATCACTCAAACTTCATCAGAAACATGAAAAATGTTTGCAATTAACTATCTCATGTGAATCAACATTTCACTGATCAAGTATTCATTGGAGAGCTAATCTATGCATTACCTGACAACTATGACTCTGTTAAAACGTGACTTCTTGAGAATGAAACCAATGATATGGACACATACACACAACTTGTCATGGATCATTACAATATTCTGTCATACAAATGTAAATTGAAAGTGGTTGTAAATAAGCCTACATTAGCAAGACAACCACATTCCTAGTTTGACAAACACACTTTTCAACTCAAGTCAAAGCATCATTCTTTAAAAGATTTCAAGTCTGATAAACCATACCGCAAATATCATAAATCACATGGTCATTCCATAGAAGAATGTTAAGAAAAGCAAAGTCTTTGACCAATTTCACACAATCATGCACAGAATCTCCACAGGTTTTTTGTCACTTTTCAGCATTGACTAAACCAAAAAGATTCAGAAACAACACCAGTAGAATAATTCTGGACTCTGGTGCATCTACACACTTCATTGATCCCGGTTCAAAGTTTGTTAAGAGACACTGAACAATTGAGTACAATGCAAAGGATACCTCAGAAGTTACTGTTGCTGGTGGATCAACACACCAATCCATTGGCACAGCTAATTGTACTTTTAAAACACTGAATAACGATGGACAACCATTTGACATCTACACTAAAGATGTGCTTATTGTTCCCAAAATTGGAAACAATCTACTCTATATTAAAAAGTTCTACACAAACAATATACATGCCAATACTGAATTGTTATTACTTTACAAGGATTAGTTGAAAGTTCCCCTACTTTGGAAAGACAACTTACTTAAAATGACAACCATTTTGAACACAACTCAATAATCTGCCAATACTGTTATCTTTAGCACTAATGCAGCTACATGGCACAATTGCCTTGGACATCCCAGTTTCATTTACATGCAAAAATTGCACAATGATCCTCTCTCCAAAATTAAGTTTGCAGACACTTCACTTCCAGACTGTTTGGCTCTGCAAAGGTAAACATCTTCCACACTCCAAGAAAGCATCCCAATCCAATTAGATCTTTGAACGAGTACACATTGACCTAACGGGAAAAATACCAAGATCTTATAATGGTTATTCCTATGCAATGGTCATTGAAGATAATTATTCAAGATTTTTCAAATTATATTTACTTCAGAAGGATCAGGTCTTAAAATCCTTGCAAGACTACATCGAATATTTTTCTAAACACTTTGATAAAACAGTCAGGTACATATGCACAGACAATGCTGGTGAACTCATCTCTGATGAAACATGTCAATACATTGAGTCTAAAAGAATCCACCATGAACTTTCTGCACCTTGCTCATCAGCAAAATGGTGCTGCTGAAAGAACATTTGGACAACTGAACAGTAATGTTTGATCACTCCTCGAGGAATCACAATACCCTAAGGCACTTTGGGTAGAAGCATTCCACCATGCAGTGCATCTTTTCAACGGTATCCCTACTTCTTCCAATGAACTTAAAACGCCCTATGAGGTTTTTCACAGCAAGAAACCATCCCACAAGTTCCTTCAAACTTTTGGTACAAAGGCATACATTTTTAGTGAAAAATTTACCAGAAACCACAAGTTTGATCCCATATCTTTTGAGGGACTATACGTTGGATTCTCTAAATATCATGCCAACAGTACTTATCAAATTTATAATCCAAAGACTAAATATGTTACCTTTAACAATAAGGTCACTTTCTTCACTGAGCCGGTCTTAAAGAAAGATATCTCAGATTACGATACCACTTGTTTTGACAGCTTATTATTGCTGTCAGACAAAACTCTCTGAAAGCTTACTGTTGCCATCAGAATGTATCAATGCCAAAGCTCCGTCCACATATAGTGATTGTTCAATGACTACTCAAAGCAAATGTGACAAGAAAACACAGTCACTTGACAATCCAGACAAACTATGAGTGTATCTAACAACCAACAAGTTTCTCCAAACTATCAACATGCTGGAACCCAAAACACCTTTTACAATGGGGTCAAGCGCTTGCTGAAAATTATCTCCAGCAAAACTTCTCTTGAAGAAATGTTATCATTAAAAAGAACAAATCACTTTGCAAGAATAAGATCAGAATGTTTGTCAAAATTCCATCCAATACCAAGATTCTTAATACTTGCTACATAATCAAGATTAAATGCAATATCAATGGCAACATTATCAAACACAAAACTCAATATGTTGTCAAAGGATACTTACAGAAGAAAGACGTTGACTACACACATATATTCACCTACAGCATCTTCTTCACCCACTCAAACTCTAATTGAAATTGCTGCTTATCATCATTAAAAAATCTACACTGTTGATGTTGAGACTGTCTTTCATCAAGGTAAAATTTCTGATTCTGATGCTTTATACATCAAGCTGCCTACCAAGCTAAATAACAATCATCAAGTAAATACAAGTGGAATGGCTTACAAACTAAGTAAAAGCTTATATGGTTTGAAACAAGCTTTTCCTATATGGAATGAATCATTCACAAAAGCCTTATGCAATGTTGGTTTCAAACCATCCTCCACGGATTGCTGTTTATTTAGTAGACAGTCCACTTTAAACACTGTAATTATGGTTATTCATGTTGATGATATAATCATCACTGGCAATACAAAGGAAGAAATCAAAACTGCTATTGAATCCATTTGCAATACGTTTGATCTTTTAGAAGTTCTTCTGCAAGACATTTTTCTTGGTATGATCATTGCTACCAATGAAAACAGAATGATCTCTATCTCTTAGAATCACTATGTTGAAAAACTTCTAACCAAGTTCCACATGAAAACATGCGTTCCCCAACTGACACCAGCAACTATGGGAGGCATTCTAAATATTTCTCTTGAAGAATCCATTCAAACCTTGAAACTTATCATCTTAAAAGGTATCAAGTTTTATAGAGAAATTGTTGGCAGTCTTCTATATATTAGTATACGCACACAACCGAATATATCCCATATAATCATGCAACTTAGTCATCACGTTTCCAACCCAACTGAGACACACCTCAGCACAGCACGTAGAATTCTTGTCTATCTCAAATCTACTCTACAAACTTTAAACTATCTTCCAAAAGTTGATTCCAAACCATGTTGTCTATCACTAACTGCATACTCAAATACAAGTTGGACTAATGACGAAGGTAACAGAAAATCTGCTTCTGGCTATATTGTTACTTTCTCAAATGGACCTAATTCCTGTCTTTCCAAAATGCAACCTATTATTGAAGTTTCATCTACATAAGCTGAGTATATTGCTTTTTCCACTGTTACTAAAGAAGTTGTTTGTTTACAATCATTCCTGATGGATTTATATCAAGACCAGTCTCAACTATCTACAATTTATTAAGACAATCAATTTGCACTCACTTTGCAAACAATCCAGTCAATCACAACCAAACCAAGCACATTGATGTGCACAACCATTACATATGCAGCTGTATCAATGATAGTAAAGTTAATCTACTTCATGTTCCTACAAATGAGAATATGGCAAACATTTCCATCAAAATGTTACCCAGTGCTGGTCATTGTTATATCACCTCATAGATATTCAACTTTACTTTATCATCTACACCAGATAACTCATTATTGCTGAAGACATCATCTGAGAAGACAGCCAAATCTAAAAAAAATCATGCAAAAAGGTCAAGTTTTCTTGCACCCACTAATTCCAATAATTCAATGTAATGCATAGAAGCATAGCAGGCTTACAACTACCAAAATGGTTTAGTTGCTAGACTCAACTACACCAAAAATACACATGAACATGTTAGAAACATGAAACACAACTAAGCACAAGAAATTGTGGTAGAAATATGTGTATATTCATCATGCACTAATTGTGTTGATAAAAGTGAGCTAACTTCATCAACACAACAAAATATAAAACCCTACTAGAATTTGTGCAGCTAATTAACTTAGAATGTCATAAATGAACACTGGCCGCAGCTATAAAAATAGAATTAATCCCTAAGGGAGTTAATTCCTAACAGAACATCATTGACACTATTCTCAGCAATACAGATAACAACCCCAACTCTGACATTGACCCTGTTCATCTTGGACAAATCAGTATCTAATTTGATACCCAATCATTTTATACAGGGGAGTATCACAAAATAGGACCATACTTCATATCTTTAGTCCTACATACAAAAAAGATCCTTCCAACAATATCCATGTCTTTAACGTCTACACCATATTTCATTATTCTGCAAAATGTTTTCTCAGTGCTTCCCAAACTGACATCTTTGATAAACGCCTGACAGAGCAACCCCATAATTCAATATCTGGCCAATCTGTGCTCAACATTTGCTAATTAAAATCATCTCTCACACCTCCCTGTTTTCACTCCAATTACCTTGCTACTGTACAGAGTATTGTTGAAGCTCCAGAAAAGATCCCTTCTTGCATATGCTCACATAAGTACATTTTAATTGCACTATTTTGTTCAGTTAGTTGTAATTGTCTTGTTTGTTTTGCACATTGCTTTCCTGTTCTTTTCACACATTCATGATTTTTTGTTGCATTTGCTTTCTTAATGTTATTGGTCAAGGTCTTTCGACTTTACTTTACAATAAGGAACAAGTTGTTTCCAGTTCTTTTTCCAATCTTGTTACTAGATATTTTTGCATGTTCTGATGGAGATGGAATGAAATTATACTCCTCTAAATTTAGTTTCATAGTGCTCAGTGTATTTGATTCATAATAAGGCCTCAAATGTTTTTGATCTACACATTAATATTTTTGCAATAATTTTTCTTTTCATTGAAAAAGTAAAATATATCTCAGTTCTAGGCTAGCAGGATTTTATTAAGCTTTTGTACTTTGAAGTGCATATTGTGTGTGGCAAACTACAACTCAATTCAAATGAATACTATTTTTTTTCCACTCGTTTCTTTGATTAATGAAATCATTGAGACTTGAAAGTTATTTATTTTTCAAGTCCATGTAATATTTATTTGCTATGCATTATTTTCATTGCTAAAGTTCAATTGCATTGAACTTTTATGCTTGTTCTAATAACACGAGGATGACAATATAAATGACAAGGACAGTTCCGTATATAAAATTCATCAGAAAGGGCTGAGTGAGTGTGGGGAGGGTCTTATTTAGAGAATCTTCGTAAATGCTGGTTTTCAGCTTTTCTCGGCTTTAATCTATGGTGGTTGATGTAAATATTCGTATTTTACATTTGTACTGTAACAACATCTGAAAGCCCAATAGCGGCCATCAACCTCTATTATGAATGGAGACCTGTTTCCTCGTGGTACCAGAAGTGTTTCTTCGAAGAAAGAAAATGTAGAAGGCCAAAAATTAGAAAGGGCACAAAACAAATTGAAACGCAATGGATTCAGTTCCTCCAAAGATGACGATACATTATTTGGCTCACGGAAAGAAAAAGAAGTTAAGAGATCTAAACCTTCTAAGCAATACAATGATGCAGTTAAAGCGACACCTAAATATGCAGAGGAAATCGGATCAGGCATGGTCGTTTTACAAAAAAATAATGAGTCAATATTATGGCATTTAGATTTGAAGGCATGTACCAAAGGTTCAATATTCTTGGGCATAGTGAAAAAAGTTGAACAAAATTATGCCACTGTCGCTCTTTCGTACGGCATATCTGGAAAGGTTGAGATCACGGAAATCAGCGATTCACTTTATTCTACCCTGATTTCTGCTCAAGAAGGTGACAAGGGATTGAATGAACATTACTCTTCAGCGTTAAATCCTATTCGCAATGACTTGAAAGATATTATACACGTTGGGCAAGTGGTACGATGCGTTATTATGTCAGTTTCAAAAAGCACTATTAAATCAGGAGTTACATATTTGGATCTTAGTATGCGAGCGAGTAATGTGAACCGTAATGTCACTATTGATCAGCTAGGGACAGGTATTTTGATAAATTTTTACTCAAAGTTGTTAATTTAATTGAAGACAATTATTTTCGGGTTTAATTATTATTATAGCATCATTATTTATCATTTTCCAGATTAAAAAATATTTTACTTCAAGAAAAATGTTTCTTGAAAAACGTATACTGAATACATTTTTTTATCTTGTACTCATAGCTAATGAAAGTTAATTCACAAATTAATAAATATCTAGACAGATTTAAAATATTTTTTTTCATCTTAAACACTAGTTGAATAGTTGTTGTTCAATAACAATTAAATTTTTAGTTGCCTGTTGGATTCAATTTTTGTTTACTAAATAGGACTAGAGGAATTTTGGTGTTTTTACTTCCAGGATGTTTTTATACTAGAATGGCAACTAATTTTAGTCTTATTTATACAGAATGATGTTATCATTGAAGCTCAGTGACTCGAATTAATTACAATTGAATCTACTTATTATTGAACTACCCTTATTTTATTTCAATGGATTGAGTATCCCTTGCAAACTCACATTGACTCAAGTGTATTCATAATCTATTTTGTAAACTCTGTGGCTCAGAACAATTTAGAAAGTCAATTTTTGTTTTTATAAAAAATTCAATGTTTTATTTGATGATTATCATTTACGTAATTTTTTTCGATTGAATATAAATATGTTGCATATGCACTATGCACATATGTAAATCAATATTACATTGTGTATTTATATATTTTAAAAGTTTGAGTATATGTATATATAAAGAAATATAATTATTTTGTTTATGCAAATAAATATTCATAAATAGGTGACAGCGTATCGTTTTAACATAAAATGATAGAAGATATAACACGGCAGACAAATATTCTGATATCTTTTTTGCACGTGATATATTCGTTTTATTTTAAAGATCAGACTTCAGAATAATCTCTGAAAAGTTAAAAAAAACTCAAAAAAATAAGTGCCTTATTCTACACTTTCACTTATATGCTGTAAACTTTAGAGATAGCAAATTGGTTTTTAATGAATTTTCATTTATCATGAACAAATGTAGTGTCATATTTTGCCCGGTTCAGCTCCAGATTTTTGGAAATGATGAATATCGTATAAAACATTAATTTGGTGGTCCTGATAGATTTGTTACATCCGAATTCTACTGCATTAATATTTGTAGGCTCCCTTGTTTGGGGTGCTATATCTAGCATTGAAGACCATGGTTATGTAGTCGAGCTGGGTATGGATGGAATTGGCGCTTTCATGCATAAAACTGATACCACTTCTACAAGCACAAAGTTGAAAGTTGGGGCTCCAATGTTTTGGGCGATCAAAGAGGTTCGACCTGCAGCCCAAAGTTTATTTTTAACTAATGATTGCACAACAATTCGAAATGCAGTTACTAATTTTAGTAGCCCAGCAGTATATTTCTACGGGCTGAAACCGGGCCTTCAAATTTCTGGAATAGTGTCTAGTCACCATGAAAATGGTACGTCCTTTGAATATAATAAACTTCTGTTGCAATAAATTGCCACTTATAACATTCCCACAAAGCATATATGCAATGAAAAATAAATAAAATAAGTGTGAAATATGTAAAAAAAATTTGAAAAAATGCAAATGAATGAGAAAAAATAAGCTTATGAAAATATTTGCATGAAAAATTTACATAAAATATCTCAACAAATGAGTTTGAAAAATTATTTGTTATTATTTGTGTCCAAGTCCAGCATCAGATTTCAGATAGAATGAATTTATTCGGTTATCTCAAGGTTATAATAAATTTTCTGCATTTTAAATTTGCTTTCAAAAATTTATGTGCACATCATTTCAGTAGCAGACTGCACAATACATAGCATCAAATTATGAGAATCAATAACATTTTTACATACATACGTATATTTATTGTAGCTCTATATGCTCATCATAAGTATCATGTAGCATATCACCATAAAGTTGAAGAATTTATTAATATTTTTACCTATTCATGTATGCATATTTATGTATATAAGAAGGTGTGAGTACGTGCGTGCACATGTTTGTATAAAGGTATAGAAGTTTATAGACGTATGCGAGTACATGAGAAACTGATACCTTGAGATATCTTAGGAAACCTAAATTTTTTACCATTTTTTGTAATTCGGCATTTTTTCTAACTGAGACTTTCATTGTTTTTCTGGACAAGGTGTGCTCATATCGTTTTTGGAGTTTTTCTGTGGTGGACTGGAGATTGACCACATGGAATTTATGCCATCAGAAAATTCTAAAATGTGGAAAAATTCTTATAAAATTGGTACAAAAGTTAATGCTAGAATTCTGATGATAAACTACCCTACCAAAACAATCAGGTGATTTTACAAAACTATCATCTACTCTAACCAGTGCAAAAAAGTATTGTATATTGCATTTTCAGGTGATACTATCAATTTATACTTTTTATTCTAAGAAAAATACAGAAAGAGACAATATTATGATGGAATTCTCCTCTAGTTCTAGAGGAATCAGATACGAAGATCTTTTTTACATATTTTCCCAAACTTGTTTGTAAATTTAAATTACAAAAATAATGGAGGTAGAATGTCAAATTTGATTACGTTTGAAAATGGCTAAAAATTTGCACAAAATCATTATTGAGCATATAAATAAATGCTGAAAGACAAGATAGAGATTTATCAATGAATACTCGTGTAAGACAACAGTATAATTGCAAATAGTTTTGAAAAGTTTGATTAAGAGAATTGGAATTAGTTCTAAATATTTCTAAAGTAACAAATGTGATATGAAAGGCCAAAACTACTGCAAACCTGTTCAAAATTTTTTTTGTACAAACTCTGGCAATAAAATAGCTTTTGAATTCATGTTTCAATTTTAGGAAAAAAATTTATATTAAGAGCGGCCAAATATCAGAAAATTATTTTCCATTTTATAATTATTTCTCTTAACTCAAATTTGAAATTAACAATATGGAACAATTTCAAAGGAACACTGTCAGAAGAACAATCTGTGCCTCATGTTTGTTTTATAATTTTTGGTGCTTCTAGGTCACTTAGTAAATTCCATGATCATGGTTGTTCCAATTTGTATGATTTTAATTCATTAAAATCTCGTGTGATTGATTTCCGATATATTCAGTTTGTTTTGTGCAATTTTTTCACTGGTGTAGTATAGTACACAATCCAGTGTGCTAGTCGCTATTTGAACCTTCGCTTAATAAAAGTTTCTAGACAATGTCTAAGTTGGAGTATAGTTGTTCACTTCAACCTTTAATATCACTCTGTCTGCTTCTCCCTTTCCTATATGATTTTCTTGCATTACTGAGCTAAATCATCATCAATTTAGAACCTACTTTTTTTACCCTGATACTAAAAAAACTGCTTATAAGTTTGAAAATCTATTTTGTTACTGGTTTTTCACTCTTTGATTATAAAATATGATGTATTTAATCTTATTTCAATGTTCCTTGGCATTTGATGCCTACAAATATGTCCCATTTTTTGTGCTGCATCACCAAAGTATCATATCATTAGTAAGGGTTTTAACAGATTTATGATGAAAAGGGAATTTCTTATCGTATTTCAGATGTAGTTATATATCATTTAGTAAAAGAAATGCTAACGTGCAATTTTTTATCAGGCTCACCCAAAAACCTCATTTAATGAGTCTGATTGGGCCGAAAGACCTCCCTCCTCCCAGCGCTATCTATCGCAATGCAAAAATTATTAGAATCGAACCTTTTTTTGGCTTGGTTTTGAAGTTGCCAGCGACTGAGGAGCATAAAGAATCGGTTGCATTTGTACCTATCGGCTCGGTAGATGATAAAAGAATGGAGAATTTGAACTCAGTTTTCAATGTAAGAATGAATACAAAGTCTTTAATCTTTTATTTGTGTTTTTCATTTGTTTATGCACTGATCTCGACAACATGTGTTCCATTTTCAGCTTTTAACAATTCAACCTGACCTTATTTTTTAGCTAGCATGCTTTTTTGTACAAATTATCTTGAGGTCAACAGTTGTACACGCATGAGATGACATGTAGAACTCTTTACTAGTATGAATGTATATGAAGTCTAGTATATTATACTAGTACTCTACAAACTAGTATATTAAAATAGTCATTGAAAGACTAGTATACTGAATTAGTAGTCTCACTTGCCATCAAGGAAACATGTATAAAAGTTTTTAAAGTAGTTATAGCTTCTATTTGACAAGGCTAAAACAGTCAGTTTTGTAGGAATGGCGCATGCCGATAACAGCAAAAATGTGTTTTATTATCTTGTTTAATTCCACAAAATGCAACTTTCTTTTAGATTGGAGACACAGTGGCTTGCAGGATCAATGGCAGTTTTCCTATAGAAGGATGGGCAAAAGCGTCATTAAAAAAGACTGTATTGGAGGCCTCCGTAGTGTCCTTTAAGGACTTAAGTCTTGGGCAGGTAGAGACAATTTATTTTCATTAGTAACTTTTTATTGATAGCCCGTAGGCTACAACATTGCTGTTTATTCAATCTTTACCTTTTGCTAAGCATTTGGATAGTTACTTACAAACTAGTGAGTAATCCACTATTCTAGATAATACATATTATGGCATTTTATTGATTGTATACTTGAGCTTCAGCTTTAACTTTATTCAATTCCTTCTAATTACTTCTTTCCGTGACATCTTTAAGCATAATTTGCTCGCTACCGGTTGAAGATTGTCAGAAAATCTTATAAGATTTTTTTTATCAGCACCTCATAAGTGATGGACTTCACATTTCCATCGAGTTTGGTCAAAATTAATGGTTACCCCACTTTCGTAATGTAAAATTTTAAAAGTTAAATGAATAAATAGTGTACACAAAGTTCATGTACAGCTGAGAAAAAAATATTAGAGATAGTTTTTATTGGATTAGGATATATTAATACTCATGAAAGAAAACGAAAGATAGACCTTTCAAAATTAAAAGGCATAGTTGACCTTTTCAGCAGCATGCTACTCTGAATTCACTTTTATATAATACATTTATCTTTGTTTATTTCCAAAAACATGACCGATTTTCTGCTCTATAATGAGTAATTTTGAAGAGTCATTAGTTTTAGTCAGAATTTTATTCGTAGCTAAGGCTAAGGTTGCTTATAGTACCTGCTATGGATATTATAGAACCTAACAGCACCCCTACATTTGTATCTTATGTGGCATCATTAGTTTTCAAACAAAATTACATTTGCGCCTATTGCGAGGCATGCAAGTTACATATGTTTATGTTTCTCGGGATTTGTAGCTATTTATCTTTTCTTCATTTTGAATGATTCTGATATGCCATAGTTAGTTGTAATTAATAAATAATGCCTCCATGAAAAAAACTTGAATTATTTAAAGCTGTCTTTTAGCATATGAAAATACACGTCCGTATGACATTACACCGAACTCAATCTCCTGGGATTTTTATTCAGGACCTCCCCCATGTATACCCAGGACTTAGTCGATAGTGTTCAGATTAGTGTTTCACAGTCCAGAGAAGCAGAAGAGAGGTACAATAGAAGGTAGAATGATACTGTAGACTAGAGCACACAATTTTACTCCAAAATTGAATTGTTCTAGAAAACTGTTACGCAATTGTTTATCCAAGGAAAGGCTAGTGTATTAGATGGTATACTATACTAGTATGCATCAATAATTATTTAACTGAACAGAACAAGTGATATCTACTTAAAATGATTAACACCACAGATTATAAGGATAGTTAGTTAGCTTTTTATTATAACCCCATTATGAATGTTTTGGATTATAAATTTTGCTCTTCAATAATATGTTAAGTTTATTTCATGCGTGCAGGTTTTACCGGCAAAAGTGGTTAAGATTATGCCTTATGGACTCAAGTTGGAGCTAGGAGAAAATGTCAGTGGAATGTGCCTGCAAAATCACGTCAGTGATACAGTTAATACAGCTGCAAAGCCTAAGATTTATAAGGTACAATATGCAGAACTGAATTTTTTATCAGCATGCAGATACAGTGAACTTTAGAAACAGTAACAAAATTGTGGGAACCACCTAATTCATTCACGTTTAAAATTTGCCGTATCGAAAAAGCTGAAGCTGAACTTGGTGCGATATAACTTTTTTGTTCATTCGCTGCAAGAGAAAATGAGTTAAAAGCGAATTTGCTGTATCCAAAGCTTAATGTATTTGTATATTTGCTAATATCGAAAAATCGTCATATTTTGCGCAACTTCAAGGAAGATTTATTTTTATTGTAGTTGGTGAAAGCCATTTCACCTGTAATGCATTTATTGCAGTACTTGATGTTTCCATCCACAAATAGAAAAGAACGATTTTATTGGAATCACTACGCTTCTTAATTTTTAATATTTCAAAGAGAAACAATTGTTAATTTAGTTTTTAGACTGTAATTGATTGCTGTCTTTTTACTTTTTATAATGCCAATCATTGTTGAGATTATTCGAAGTTATTCTTCAAATGTATTTATTTGATATAAGAGCAACAGATACTATGAAAAGACACCTGAAGAGTTTAAATATAAAGCACAAAAACAAAATATGAATTTGAAAAAACTGGTTGAAAAGTGGATTGTATATATTTCTCATCGTTGACCTCGTTTAAAATCGCTAGCTGTATTTTTTAAAATGATATGGAGAAGTATAGTATAATATCCAGTATACTAGCTCTTTATTAAAGATGCAGTTATAGAATAATTTTCTAACAATTTTATGAAGTATAATATTGTGCTTAATGATTTTTTATATCACCCCGTTTTTCTATTTTTCTCTTTTGTCTCTGGCTCTCCGCATGTTATCAATTGCTAGTTCTAACAGTCCTATCAATTTTTTTAGTTTTCTATAATTAAACATTGTTTTGTGGAATTTTTTTCCCAAGTTACTAACCCAATCTTAAACATACAGAGAAATACCATTTTTCAATTCTGATGCTCAATATTAAGCTATCCTTCCCATTCATTATATGTTTACATAGTACTTGACTATACATTTAGTGTTAATAAAGTAGCCCTTGTTAGAGTTCAGCCATAGAAATTGTTCTTAGAATGTTAATCTCACGCAATCTCAAGTTGAAGATATACTTTGTATGGTTCACAATTAATATTATTCTTTCTCTCCCTTTTTTTGTTCTGTATTTCTTCTATGCCTTGAGATTGCTCTATAAGAATCTTTAACACTCCATTTCAAGAATGAAAGTAAAATATATATATCATCCATCTGTAAATTAAAGTTATGGTAATCTCGAAATGTAAAGACAATCCTAAAATATTGAGTCCTTCATTTAATAATAATGGATATTTCGTCTACCTGTATGCTTAGATCGAGATGACTAAATAAGATTTTCCTTGCCGATCAATAACGTTACATTGAAATACTAAATATTCAAATTTCTTATGAAATCTGTAAAATTCGTTAAATTCTACCCTGTCAAAATTTCGATTTCATATTTTGTGAAGTAATGTTTTCGTGGGCTGCATAGGTTGGGGCAGCGGTCAAATGCAAGGTCCTTTCTTTGAAGATGGATGAATGTAAAGTGTACTTGACTATGAAGAAATCTTTGATTCATGATACTTTATCTCCTCTATTGTCGTACAAAATGGCATCAGTAGGAACCGTAGCCTCTGGTTGTATCACCAAGGTATGCATGTGTTCACATTTTCATTAAAATTTCTCAAGAATTTCGATTTTTGCATATCATCTATTAAGCAGATAGTGGTAAATAAAAAATTTGGATTTTGCTGAAATTTAATTAATTTTACTTGAAAAATTACATTTACTTAAATTTAAAATATATCCAAATATTTCTGTAGACTTTTTTTGCTACTAAGATTAGTTCTTTTTTTAATCTATTTCTGTGGATGAGGAATTTTATATAAATATATGCATCAATTGTGAAATTTTATTAGCAATTTGAAAATATGCATTAATACAAGAAGATTACATTAAATTAGGCTTATTTGACAAAAAAAAATGTGTACTTTACAAGAGCACATGAAAGTTATGTTAGCTGCTGAGTAATGCATTTGAAGTATATTTTTTGAAAAAGTCACCATTTTTTAAAATCAATAAAGAATTGAATCTTTGCTTATTTAAATTCCAATCTTATTTTTATTTCAGATTTCTGCAGAAGGTATAAATGTACAGTTTTATGGAGATGTTCATGGCACGATTCCAGAGTATATTCTGAAAAAGCAAGGTGTTGATGACTTTGAAGAATCCTTTTGCATTGGACAGGTACATTTATTGTTCTAAAGGCTTTTCTATTTGGCCTTTATTGCTTTATTATTGCTCATTGCAGCAATATAATATGTTCGATAATATTGGGATATTCATTGCCTATATTTTTATTTGATGGAATACATTGAGCTATGACTGTATTAGTTGTGTAAACAGTTATAGTCATCTGAAATGTGCAAGTGATGCGAACTGTACTAGTCATCTGTTAACAATTCTAGTTGCGTGAATTATACTTGTTATGTGAACTATGATACTAGCCATATGAACTATAATACTAGCCATATGAACAGTACTAATTATTTGAACTGTACCAGTAATGACCTGTACGGAGTAAAAAAGAAACTCTCCATATTCTGAATTTTATGACTTGCTGCTACATGTGCAGATTTTTGTCTTCTTTGTTAATGTCATTCCATTGATCAAATTTTCCTATCTTGTGTTCTGTTTGCATGCATTTATAGAAAGCCATGATTCGATATGAATAACAAATAGTTAAGTCCTAATATTATTTTATTACTATTGCGTTATTGAAACTTAAAAGCTGCATCCTTATAGATTTACCCCGCTTCCTTAATCAGAACAAAGTAAGTTAATTCATTTCTTGAATGAGTAATTTCCTTATTTAACTTAAGTTGGCTTATCGAAACTAAATTACATATTTTTTTACTTTCAATTTAAAAATAAGAAACAGCGATAAATAATTCATTTAACATCCTCTACTTACATTCACAGAAACAAATGTTATAGCAGGTTTAATTTTATCAGTTTAATGCTTACAACTGTTCATGTTAAATATTTTGTATTAAAATTTGTTAAATAAAAATACTGCTCTAGAATTTGTTAACTAGGCTAAATAGTAATTTTTATTTTATTTTATTTTTCATTATACTTTGTAGTAAATAGATATATGAATATGTATCCTTTACATATATATATATATATATATATTGGTCAGTAAAGTGCATAATTTTATTTGTATTAACTCCATTGCATAGGTGGTAACAGTTGCCGTTGTGAAATGCATCAAACCAAATTCAAAGCCGAACCTTTTGCTCTCGCTCAATATTCCAGGAAAATTATCTTACATTGCTGATGATTCTGGCAATGGACAATGCAAGTTCAAACCTGGTGATATTTGTTCTGGAACAATTAAAGCATCTGCTATGAGTATGAAACGAAAAATAACAGTACAGTTGGATGGAATTTTAGGATATCTGTCTTATTCTGAATTGTCTATTCACCGTGATGTTGGCCCAGCCCTTTCCAGGTAACATGATTCAAACAAAAAATCTATTTTATCCATATAGGGATTGCCATTAGTAGCATGATACCAGAAAAATATTTAATAACTGAATATAGCTGCCGTGTAATATTTAAGCCAGTGATAATTGTCCTTTCAAGTTTTACTGAATATTCAAAGAACTGGTAAATATTTTGATAATTATTTACAAAAAAATTAATAAAAAAAATGCCATGCTTTTTATTACAAATTTGCGAGAAGTATCTAATAGACTACATATTACTTTGGCAATTATTTTATAAAGTAGGCAGAATTAGTATAGTGTCCTAGAATGTTCTTCAATGATTCAAGAATAATATGCAGTTTGACAAGAAATTTCCACTAATTTGAAATCTAATTCTTGGCCAGTCAAAATTGGGTTTTATATTCATCTTTTGACTGGATTGATGTAACATTTTTTGCTTAATTTAAATTTAAGAATGCCTTTAAATTAATCCTTCAAGATCAGCCCCAATTCTACTAATTTTTAGAGTTTAGGTAGTATTAATAGACATCATGCCAGTGTATGCTATTTCGGTCATATATTTACAGTGTAAGATTCCAGAATAATACTCAAATTGAGCATACTTGCGTATCCATCCATTTAACTCTGTTTATATGATTTTTCTTTTTATTCCTTATCCTCAGGCTCTTTGGAATAGGTTCAGCATTGAATAATCTGGTGGTTGTCAGCATCAAAAGAGGAGTGCCGCAACTGTCCTTTAAAGGCAAAGATGCAAATGATGAATCACATAATGAGTCGAGTTCAAAGGTTTCGACATCGACAGAACCGTTTTTGAAGCTACTTTTAGATGAACATTTTGCTTTGGCGAAAAAAATTGAACTGGATACTTATCAAAATAGACCTGTCCCTAATTTTTCCTCTTTTCCGATTGGCTCATCCAGAGATGCCACTGTCATAGAGGTATATTACCTCATGCTATTTTTCAATGTAATTTTATGCACATGTATATTGGTTAAATTGGTGTACGCACATGAAGTTAGGTGACAGCCTTTAAACCAAAAATATCGGATTCATGTAAAAAGTTAAATTGCAATAATGCCTAGAAATACTCTATTTTTACAAAGGTGTCTGATGGTGGGGCGGTGCTTATTGGTGATGAGGATCAAGCATCATTGGTATATGCACATTCGAATAATTCAATAGAAGAAATTCCTCAAGTGATCATGGAAGAGAACGATAGAGTAAAGGTATAAAAAATAGCATTCATTTTTTCACATGTAGAAAAAGGTTGATAAATATTGGATAGGCACTATGTAGCTAAATAAATTAATCATGAATATGTTGAACATTGAAGTGTGGAGGCCGAACTGTATACTGAACTAACAAGAAATAAACTTTTTGAATTTTGCAACTTCACTTTAAATATGGAAGTCAGTTTTCAGAACATTGCTCTACTGTCAACCATATTTTCCTTTCAGCATTTTGTGCAAAATTTCTCTATAAACCGTTTAAGTACACATGTATTCAGATTTAATTGTAAATTTACTTATAAATATGTGTAACCTATGTACCAACGCATGTGCACGCGCATCAGTGTCATGGATCGTGTTATTCTATTGAAATTATATTCGACTCTACAATGAACTTCGTATATAACAAAATTGCTCTGAACAAACTTTCGCTTACAAGTTAACCTTTGAATTTTCGGATGTAAGAAATTTGAATATAATAAATGAATTTGATAGTTCATACTGATTAGCCTTATCCGTATAAATATATATATGTGTTCTATTGCCTGTATCAAATGGCGCTACCAATATGGGCATTCGTACTTAAAGTTACATTGCATACATACATTTGTCACTTATGATGAATGATATTGCTCTGCATTATCTTTTCTGCGGTAGATGTAAATTTTCTAATTGAATAATAAAAAAATGTGCAATTTGATGAGAACGTATATTCCCACTCTTTAGTCTTCAAGTTGAACTTGTATACAATCATGATTGTATAATTTTGTTTAATTTTGCAGGTTCGAATGCTATTTTACAACGCGTTCCATAGACAATTGGATGTTTCTTTATTTCCAGAAATAGTCAAAGAAGGGAGGAAAAAGGCTAGAAAAAATCAACTAAATAACCTGCCTGAAATTGGAGATTTGATAAACGTAGAGGTAAAAAATGTCCATTACATGGCATTTTTATTGTAGAATCTATATATATAAATGTATATTTTTGTTCAAGAAATTTGTACATTTCCGTTGCTTTGTGTTATTTTTCTTTAAAATATCACTAGCTATGTATATTGTATGTATTGATGCAGACTTGAATAGTATGCAATCCAATTTTCTAGCCTTTATTTGAATATGCTGTTAAAATATAAGCTTCTAGAACAATCCTCAAGTTGAAATATAATTGTGTACTTCAATTTGCAATGTCACTTCTATATACTGTGCTATATCATTAACTAATTGTACACATATTTTATGAATATATGTGTGCATATGTACCCCTATCATCAAAAATTTCATTTGGTTCCGCAATTGATTCAAAGCAGTTTTTACATATAGTATATATTCATCAGAACTTTTACCTTCTAAAATATTTTTTCCATATAAATTTATCAATATATATATATTTATGTGTCTGCGTGCATTATATATGGTAAATTTGAATGTGAATTTGGTACAATAACATAAAATATTCGTTTCTTTTTCAATTTTACCCGTCAATTTAGAAAGAAACTGGAATTAATACATATCAAGTTATATCTACAAATTTTTGGAAATTTTGCAGTTTTAATGAAAAATTTCATGCAACTTCGTTTTTTCCAGGTTATTCAAGCAGATAAAAACTCTCCGTTTGCTGTGGCAATGTTAGAAAATGGTGCTATAGGCTATATAACTCTTGCTGATTATCACTGTCCTAATAAAACTGTCGCTGATTCTAGTCTTGGTAACGGCACAAAAATTAAGGTTCTGATTTATTCTTTATTGGACCAGATAAAATTTGAACACGACAACTTTCTGACGTACTGAATTCGATATTATCGAATTTTCATGTAAAACAGAGAAGCGAAACAGTCATAATTCAGTTTCATATTTTCGGATATAGTGAATTTCGGATAAAACCAATTAGTTCGGTTGTCCCAAAAAATTTGTTGTATCTGAAGTTTAACGCATTTCTGTTTCTAAAAGAATAAATTTTCATGCTTCAATGGGCTTATAAGTTTATTCATTTTTACAAATCTGTAATTTTCTTGTAGTTTATTAGTAGTATTATTTGACATATTTACAAGGTAGTTTCATTCTTTTTCTTGCAGCTTTGCGAAAATGGATAATGTTTTGATTAAAATTTTAGTTGAAAATGGAAAAACTTGCTGAACAAATCATTTTTTCTTAAAATAAAGTATTAAAATAGTTTTTAAATGTAGTTTTCTCAGTTATTTTCTCAAACAAACAGCTGTTGTATTGTATAGTTTCTGCAGCCAGTATTTAGATTAGAATCATAACAAGTCTTTTATGAATTATTTTGAGTGGTTGTATTATTTTATAAGGTTGGATTGAAGCTTGAAGCTACAGTATGCTGTATGATGCCTTCAGCCGGGCCATACTCGGGAGCAGTTTTGCTAAATTTACATGGATTAGATAGTGAGTGGTAAATTTTTATTGATGAGAAATTTCATAATACATGCGTCTAGTTTTTTATTCGTTTTAAAAATTTGGTCATCTTGTTAGATTATATATCAGCTGTACATAGTTTTAAACTTTTGACCGTGTTTTTGATAACTAGCGCAGTGTAAAATTGATAATAAAAGCTCATTGTTGAATGAGCAATACAGTTGGGAATCTCTCCCTCTCTCTGTGTTCATTTGTATACGTGTATATATGCATGTGAGTGAGTAGGTGTTTGTATTAGTATTTGAGTCTACGTTACTTATCAGTAACCAGAAAGTCAAGAATGCTGATACATTCGAAAGAACTGATACGGATATCACTGTGAACTATATAAATCATTGATAGTTCATATACAGGTTACTAACTATATGCATGTATACCGACAGACACAATATATTTTGCTGGTATGCTAGTCGGTGAACTTAAAAGCTAGATATTAACTACACATACCTACATATACATTGCTATAATAGTTCCTCAAAACAAGGACCTCAAACTTTTTGGCTTGCGCTGAACTGCAGAATTTTGATTTTTTTCTTTTTTTTCATGGCAGAATTTGAAAAAGAATCATTGGAGTTGGAGCAGCTAAATTTTTCAGGCCTTACTGTGGGAAGCTTCACAACTGGAAAGGTAAGATGGCGCTTTCCCCCGCATTTATGTTTTTCTTGAAAAATGTATCTCATATAAATGTAGCAGAGTGCATATACGTATGCACTGGTTGTTAGTGCAATACAGGTTTCATTACAAATATTACATCGATGTAAATGAATTTTCTACTTTCTGCACCTCTGATTGATGCTCATTTTAAGGCCAATGATTTAATCATACCTACTTGGCCAGATTCTTTATTGTTCATTTTTGTGAAAATCAGAGAACTTCGGGGTACTTAACACTATATTCAGTAGTGCTGAACTAAAAAATTTAATCACGAAGAAAGTAGAATAGAGACTTTGACAAATAATGCTTAAAATTATGCTGCAGATATACTCAAAAGCTTGAAATTTGTTGAGCAGTATTTGAATTTATGGGTTGGAATATCATTACACATAGTCTTACTAAATGTCTACCTTGACCGCGGAATTATATCCCAAATGAATTGTCACTGTCATGGAAATATACAAAAGAAATTATTCTTTTCAAATAATTATATGTAAAATTTAGCCTGGCTTTTTGTTTGGAACCAAATTTTGGGGTCAAAGTATGCAAGCTGGGTCTTTCATCTTTTTTGCTTCATTCTATGCATCAATATGATATATATATAAGTAATCTGATGAATACGTAGAATAGGGTGCTGAATTATACTAAATTTTTATAACTTCTCAGAAATCATTATGAACTTTGAACTTTTCAACAAAGTGCATCTATTTTAGCTGAAAAGTTGCCAATGTATCTGTATATCGGGTTTAATCTTTTTTGGCAGATGGCATCTTTATTTTCCTTACGATTCTTCATTCATGAAGCAATTCAGCGGCCAGTTCTACGCTTTTGTCCATAAATAAATAGCTTTCGAAGTCTACCATGTCATTTTAAGCTTTATTATTTGCATATGATATAAACTTACTATAAATTTTAAATAGGATGAATTTATGCATACAGCAAATATGTGAAAAGGCTATATATTTAGTCCAAATTCAGAATATATGCAGAAATATATGATAATTATTGTACGTATTAATGCATATACTTTAAATGAAAATTTTCTGTATTTGTATGATTAGGTTACTGGAAGAAGTGCGAACAGTGATATTTTGTTTATAAAATTGAATACTGTTGGCTGTTCGAATAAGGACGATGAGATTGAAGATTCTCAAAATGAATTCGACTCAGATGATGAAGGCATGAAACAAAAAGTGACCTTTTTAAACAGTAAATTTGCAGCGGTGCTTTTTTATTCTTTACGATAGTTAAATTATGCATGCAATTTCTATTTTTAAACTCAGTTGATATTCCGCTAAGTGATACCTCTTGTTACATAAGTAATAATCAGTTAATAGCAAAATAGGATGAGGGATATCAATAAATACCAGCAAATGGAGTTAGTGGAGTGGTAAAGCTTTCAAATAATAAATATACCATTGAGTGAACCATCGGATTTTTATTTCAACTTTAGATATGAAATTATAAATTTATTAATATTGAATTTCATATAGCTAAGGCTAAGTCATATTAAAAGCACCTATGAAATTTGATGTTTCTCTTTTTAATACATGTATACGTAGATGCTCAGATTGAATCTGAAGCCAATATATGCGATGTTCATTGGCCAGCGATTGAGGCCGGTTCTGAACAAGCTTGTTCGCTTTTAGCCGATTATGAAGATTTTCCGTCTGAAGGCGTTTTGCCTCCATGGCACCCATTCGCACAGGTTTAGATTTTTATATTCTCATAAGTTTTTTTTGTAAATAATATTATTGTATGTTGACCAAGATGTTCTTCCTTACCAATTCACAAATATTCAGTTTAATTGGCCCAATAAAGAGAATGTCTACAAAATAGTATGAATTTGATGAAGATTTATTTAGTAGATTCTTTCTTACTAATATGAACATAAAAATCAAAGTGAGGCATAACATTTCGGATAAAAGTTCAAGGCTGCATTGAATTGAATTTTTTAAGGTCTTCAATTTATTTCAGAGAAGATTTTGTATTTAATTTTTTTCCAAATTTTTAGTGAAATGCATTTTAATACAACTCAGATTTTGCCCACTTTTATAGTTAGTTTCTGTATGTATATATGTAGAATTTTCAATATTTAACTCGAATAAAAAGTATATTTTGTTCTTGGAACTTCAATTTCATTAAATTTTTGTCATTTGATCTATATTCCATGGCTTTATTTTGAAAATAATACATTTTTTTAACTTTTCTGTTTTTTCATTGCAAACACCTATACGTCCTCAGAACTGAAGGCTGCAGAATTTTTATATTTTTAATTCATTAATGCATTAATTTTTCAACGTTTGCATTCTTAGAGAAATCTAACCTAGCTATAAATATGCGTACATGTTCATGCCGTGATCACAATATATTATTTATTGAAATGGTGCATAGAAATTCAAATTTATTTTTTTCTAAAATGCAGATATTAAAGGGTGATATTGCAAATGTCCGAATTCTTTCTATAACGGACAAAAAGTCCATGAAAAAAGCTCGATTGAGCTTAATTTTGCCTGGTTCAGAACCTACTGAATTTTCAGAAAATTCGTTAACAGCAAAGAGTGTAAAGATGGGCGAAAAATATAGGTATGTTTTTTGCCAGCAATGACAGATATAGTTGTACCTAGTTGTATTTGTTTATATTAGTGCAGACTAGTATAGCATACGATCCAGTATACTAGCCATTATTTGAAAATGCAGTCATAGAAACAGATTTTAGAATAAGTTTATATTAAAGTATAATGGTACACTTTAGTATATAAGATTGTTCTGTCTTTTTGTTTTTTTTCTCTGCACCATTAGTCACTAATCTCAACACCATCATTAGAGGGTGTCAAGTGTTTAAAACGGATAGATATCTGAATCAATATATGAACAGTTCATTGAACTAATTGTAGTACGAGTTAATGCTGGATCATGTTTGCATTTAAATTTTGTCATGTTGAATCCATCTGAGTATTTCTGTGCATATTTATTCATATGTTGATTGATGCTTGCAGCTTACCAGTAAGTCTGCTTTTGATTTGTTTAAACCTCTTGAAACTGTCTACCGCACTGTGCTGCATTTCATTTATTGCTCTTCCAAATTATGGCCATATTTTTGCTGTTGAAATACTATAATTTACTTGAATCGACTTTGAGCTCTGATACATAAGATAAAGTTTCATTCGTTAACTTGCAATAAATTAAATTTTCGGGAAGCTTTACACAATGCACAAAAAATAAAATAATATGGATAGTCTAGTTGATGAGAATGCATTCTATAAATTTCTAGCCCCCCCCCCCCCCCTGTATATTTTTAAAAGCAAGCAGTCCAAGCTTGGAAAGATATTTCATGAGTTATTATAAATAGCAACTCGGAAAACATACAATCTGGTTAATTGCATTCCTCGTATGTAAAAGAACGATTTGATAAGGCATCTCCTTTACCTCGTAAAGTGTAAAAAATTGCAATAATTAAATTTCAACTTCTGTACATTTATTTTCAATATTGTATTTTTTATTTTTTCTAGGGCAATTATTACTCGTATAAATGAAAAAGGATGCTGGGTTCAATTTTCTTCGACTTTAACTGGTTATGCGCCTTTTTGGCAAATTACTTCAGATTCTGAAGGATTTTCAAAGCTGTATAAAAGGTACATTACACTTATACATATATTATCTATTAATAATGATTTATTGATTTTTTTGTGGTGACTTCATACAAACATATATGAGCACTACGTAGCAAATGTGTACTATAAGTATTTTTACAAGTATCAATGTATCATGGATTGTAGATTTTTTAGAGCAGAAACAATCAACTCTGGTAGGTAAAGTCCACTCTTTCAATGAAACTTATATGCAATTTGTCGCTCTATGATTGACGGGGCTGTAATATTGATGATATTACAGAGTAGTAACAATAAGAGAAGAATAGCTCGGTATTAATGCAAATGAACAAATAGTGATATTATCTTAAAAGTCTTTCCGTCTACTGTAACATATATGTAATTCTAGAATCGTTATATGATATTCTAGAATTATAAGGAATATTTTGAACACTAGTATATTATTCAATATATAGAACAGTCTTCAATATAAAATGTTGTCTACTAGATGTAGTCAGCGCAATATCTAACAGTAACTAGCGTTGAAGTCAATTCATATTCAGTAAATATTTTCATAGACAATATGATTTTACCTGCTTAATAATGCAGCAAATAAATGAAATCTGAGGAGCTCCTATTATTTTCGATCAAATCTTAAAAAAGAGTAATTTTGATATTCTATCCAGTTACAGAAATAGTTGTTTCATTGCACGAAATTTTTTTAAACTATTGCAAAAATTTTGATTCCTGGGAAGTTAAAGATTTAATGTGTACAATTGAGTCATTATATGACAAATTCGCTTTTAGTGAATTTTCATTTATAACGAGTAAACTAAAAGTCATATTGTACAGAGGTAAGTTTCTGATATTTAAGTACAACGAATTTCGGATAAGTTAGATTAATTTTGTGGTCCCAACAGCTTTGTTATATTTGCATTTTATTGTAGTACATTGTTTAAATTTGAATTAATGATGTTTTTTTTTGTTTTGCAGTTATGCCATTGGCATGTCAGTGGTGGCATATATTGTTAGCATTCGTAGAGGAATGAAGCATGCTGATGTCAGTTTCATTGATCCACAAAAGAGAATTTACCCCCAGGTATGTCCTGTTATATCATAATATTTATATGATATTAATGATGACTTCATACTACTCTATTCAGAGTACATGCATCCTAATTTTGAATTTTTCAAATCGATCAAAATTTAGCAATTCATTTTATATGTTGAATTATAATCTAAGTTGCTTTAACATTTTTGGTTACCATTTTGATATATTATTATGGATTGAAAAATATGCAATAAGTACAATATTGCTGTAATTATTGGTCACTTGGCTGGAATACCATAAAGGAATGTGAAAAAAATCGGTTTTGGCAACCAAAGAGATGAATAGTAATATTAACTGAGAAAATAGGTAACCACATTTAATGTGGTGAGCCAAAAATTTAGAATGTTACATTTTTATTATTTTTGTCAGTTCACTGTTCAAAATACAGTTTAGGTTCAACGGTTCAAGTTAAATATAGTCGTTGCTTTATTACAATATCTGATTTCTCAAATTGTGACAACTAATTTTCCTCAATATTCTTATCCTTTAAAATTGGTTAAATATAATTTTTCAATACAGCGACCAGCAATTTAGCAGTAAAGCTAATGGAGGAAGTAACAGATTTGTCAGAACTACCGCATTGATGCATTATATGCCAAAATCTGAAGCAGAACTTGACACAATGACTTTTTCATATTAGAAGCAAAAATTTTTCATATCCAAAACTTAATGCATTTTTGAAAGATATTTTTATTTCATATTGGAATTGTTTTCGAGTTTCAATTTTACTTTTTTAGAGCTTTGAGCCTACGTCTATTTATGTGCCCGGTACTTTGGTCCTAGGCAGAGTTATTCCTTCTAAAATAAAAAGGGGCGACTTTGGTATAACTGTTAAATTAGAAACAACAAGGGTTGGTATTGTTAATCTTTCCGAAATTGCTGATCGAGATCAATGGACGGATACGATGATCTCTAGGTAAGCAATCTATACATGCATACATACGTAAATACATGTGCTCATGTAGATTTCAAAACGTGAAACAAGTTTTATACATATATTTGTACTTTATGCAGATTCAGATGTGTTTTCATTGAATGCAGTAATATTTTTCCAATGACTATTTCTGCCAATACTTTTCTAATTTTCTGTTGTCAGGAATACTGAAGAGGAAGTAATAAAATAATAAAAACTATCAAGTGTGAAATTCAATGCATAATTTTTGGTCTTACATTGTTAGTTACTTGTATTATCATATTGATGGATCCGATTTGTTTTTAGCAGTTCAGAGCATATGATTCATATTGCGTCGTAAGGCTAAAACAGATTCTATCGGCTAGTGCACTTTCGATTTTACGCATTTCTTGAATTGATTCTAAATTTCAGATGGCACTGGTAAAAATCGAATTTACACATTTTTTGCTTAGGGTCGAATATTATTCTATAAAAATTTGCACAAAATCAGTACGCTAACTGATTACAAGTGCGTGAGTAATATAGCAATTACGATTTTTGTAATTTGTTCAATGTAGTCTGAAGGAAAATATGATTGTGGAATGTGTGGTCCAATCAGACAATGGTAAAGCTCTTGATTTATCCACGAGACAAAGCCGCTTAAAGTACGCAAAAAAGGCAGCATTGAGTGGTGCCGAGGTACTGTGAGAATTATTTGCTATCTAAAAATATTTTTTTTCATTTAGGGATATATAGATTTCTCCTTTTTGTACATATATATATATATATATATATTTAAACATATTCAAGAATATACAACTATTTCATTTGCTTTATTTGTATATTTCCTAGTTTCCTACATAATAAGTCACAAAATATTTTCTATAATAAATGTATTTTTAGAAAAATATTATAATTTGCAATATCTTGTGCTGCAGCAAGTACTTCAAAAGATTTGAGATCAATAGAAATATTTTTGACTTCCTTGACAAATTTATCTATAATTCGACATGTATCTGGGTATGTTTCAGGACGAAAAGCGCAAAAATTTTCTTGACAAGGCACTGAAAGAAGATGTTCTTCCTGGTATTGGCGAAAATGTGACTGGTATTGTATCAGTGTTGGATGAAATTGCTTATCGTGTAATCCTTGCTAAAGGAATACAAGGGAAAGTACAGCTTAACAATTTACCGGATGAATCTATGGAAAATCCGCATGAAACTTTTTTCAGAGGAAAAATTGTGAATGCTCGTTTGTTGGGGAAGGCAAGTGTAATTTTCATTCATACATACGTATACGTATGTGTTTTTTAATCTCTTGGCACATTGTTGTATTTGCTGATCTAGGTAATATTTTTGAACTTTTGCAGCTGCATATCTAGCTATTGCTCAGTGCCATCAAAACAAAATTAATTGAATAAATGTTTCAAATAATAATTCAATTGTTTATTAGCAACATAATTGAGTTTTTGATATTTTACGAAATTTTCGGAATCTTTAAAGAATTTACAATAGCCATTACAGTTGATGATTCTACATTATATGAATAAAAATTGAGATACTGCTGGAACGTTAAATGTGTTTTATATGCAAATACTATAGATGCATGATAAATTGTACAAGTTTGAATGAAAAGATATTAGAGGTGAACTTAAAATTGATCCAATCTATAAAGACAACTAGACAGTACGTGCATATGTAAATTGCCTTGGCAAAATTTTTTATCGCTTTCATATTCTTACCTAATATTATTCTTCATTTTTCTATTTTTTTGTATTAGAATTTCTCGCACAGAGAATGGAATTTATCCCTTAAGCCCCCAGACGCATCTTATACAGAATTATACCCGGGTTTAAGAGTCGAAGGAACTGTTATCCGATTGACAAGTTTTGGGCTTGTTATTAGGCTACAAAATAGTCGCGCAGAAGGATTTTGCCATAAATATGATGTGTCAGTCGAAAAGGTAATGCTCTTAAATTTCAAATATAAATCTATTTTAATAGCAGAATAAAATTTGATGTAATTTATATTCGGGGGAAGCATAAAATATAAATTTCAAGCTTAATATGGCAAAGAATTGCTCTAAAAGAATAGTTAATATGACAGTTTTAAAGGGCACGCGTTGAATTTCAAGTTTTTATTTTCGAAAAATTGAGTCTTGAGGAATTATGGCTCAGAAAGTGTGAAATATGGTACATGTTATATTCGAGGGAAGATGGTAGTTATCTGGGAAAAGTATTTTTAATATTTTTCTGTTGCAATTGAAGATATTTTTCATACATAGACTTGCACATTTATCTATGTTTGACCACTTGTATATATGTATATTAAAACTGGAATTGTTCGTAATCGAGTATTTTTTATATGAAAGCATAATAGCAGTGTTGGTATGTCTTGAGCAACTGATTTTTTACTTCTTAATATATTTTTCACTTGAATTTTGTTAATCTATGAGGTCTATTTTTCCTTCCAATTGTTTTAACTTGCAAATCATTGGTAAATGTATGCAGCATTACTTTGCATAATTAACTTACTTATAATATTTTTAAGTTATCGCTTCAGAGCATAGATAAATGGTAAAGGTAGAACACAACATAGATATAATTAGGGGTGCAAAATACTTCCACAAATCTTTACTTGTTTTAAAGAAATTAATTTACACCTCAAGCTTCCAAAGTATGCAAACATGCATATTCATAAATGTATAAATTTGAATATCTAAGTGACCTATGCTTTATTTGTAATTCAAATATCTGCAAATACAATATATATATATATATATAGTTATAAATTAGAGAAAGAAGGAAGTGAGATTTTTCATGTACATGTTTCATAGTTTATTCGTTCAAATAAAATTATGTCAAAGCCGATATATACGTATATATGTATTTATATAATTTTATTTCTGGGCTTAGAATTATGTAAATCAAACATAATGAAAAAATCTAGCAGATGTGATTGTATTCCTAGCAATTTTGATGATACGTTAACCGCGTGCTTAAGTCTGCTCTACGGTTAAGTCCCCATTTGAAAATGACCAAATCACACAATACGAGTACTCAAGAACCGATAAAAGTATCAACTGCCTCAAACTGACAATTATATATGGGATAATATTTAAACTATCAGGGCTGTCAGTTGATGCACTAGATCCATCATCTCTTATAATTCGACAGATATCGTTAATTCAATAGAAGCTCTGAAGCCATTTTTTTGGATCGCTCTTTCGGTTCCTTTTGCCGATGGACTTAAAAATATTTTATTAACTTGAAAATTGAGACTTGGCTCGGGCAAAATGAAGATGCGGTTTTATTTTGGGTTGTGGGGAAAAAACGACAAGACTAGGATTTGAACCAGCAGTAACATGTTTACTGTAATGCATTTCGACAGCTGAGCCCCTGAATCACAAAAAATAAAATTTTTGAAAAAATTGAGACCAGTTTAAGACTGCTTGCACTGTAGAATCTACTTTAAAAGTAATTCAGTAAAGGCTAAAGTCACTCTTGAGTTCAATTTATTTCCAAATCAAAGTGCAGCCATAAGCAAGAAGCTACTGTATGAATAATTTTTTTACGCGTCTTTAGGTGGAAAATTTCTGCAATTTGTATTCGGTTGGTGACCTCGTCAAGGCAGTTGTACTTAATGTGAACGCGAAGCAAGAAAAGCTTAATCTCGGAATAAAGCACTTACTTCTAGAAGAAAAAGCAGCTCCATCACATGATAAAGAACAATTGTTGAATGTGAGTCTAATGATTTGTATAGTATTTATAACTGGTCTACCTGTATTTTTACATATTTTTTTATTTTGTACAGTTAAAACAATTCTGTCATGTCAACCTAGCTTTTTTCAAAATTTTATTTTGTATGTAAATGTTTTATGAAATATTTGATTTTGAAAAGGCTGGAATTACACCATTTTTTGCTTTATTTTCCCTATCAAAACAATTATTCATAAAGTATTTATGGTCTAAAATAAATGCATACGATTGTACCATTTTTATGTCCAGTTAGTACTTAGAGTGTGACAAAATAATGGCAGGAAATTTAGGAAAAATTTGAATATTTTTATTATGTTGGTACTTGAGTCTGAATGTCATTCACTTGTTTTCGTATCATACAATGCTATAATTTTTATCGTATTTTCTCTATACTTTTTAAAATTGGTAAAGGTGCTTGATGTTAAGATATTGCTAGCCATGGTTGTTTATATTTATCATGACTAGTATAGTATACTATCCAGTACACTAGTCATTGTTTGTATGCAGTTATTCTAGTCTAATTCTACATTGAATTGCAACTGTGAACTTTAATTTATAGTGTTGCTCGGTCTATTCTTATTTTTTTCTCTAATGGCCTTCCACCTTTGTCCTCTCTCAGTAATTAATATTAAGCCTTGCATTTTCCTAACATGTCCCACTTCACTTTACCTATTTGTGTTTTCTCTTACACTAGTACATTAGCATTTACTTTGCTTTTCGAATTTGATTCCATAATTCTATTACTGATGAAAAGTCACACTTAATTTGCGTATGTTTTCATGAATAAAACAGTATTTTGTGTCTTTTTATTCATTACTGTAACCTTTCGTTCATGGCATATTTCTAAGGCTTGAAGCTTCTCTCAGAATATGCAGCTCTAATTATCTATAGAAAGTCTTTCCATTTGATTTCTTTTATTGAACAGTGCACTTTTAATAAAGAATATGCTTTTATGGAATTTTCACTTCAAGCAAATAAAGAAGAGTCATATTGTACCAAGTTCAGCTTCAAATTTTCGGATATAATGAATTTCGAATCTCACAAATCAATTTGGTGGCCCCAACAGATATGTTATATCTGATGCTTACTTTATAACCCTTTATGTTGAAATTGTTTTTTTTATTTTTATTTTGGATAGAATGGAAATGAAAAAAAGAGATTCAAGAGTGATGCAGCTCAAAAACAATCTAGCAAAGAAAAAACCTCGATGGATGGTAATCAGGCTGATCAGGCGAGTCTATTTCATGTATTGAAATATATTTTTTGTTGGTCTTCAAAAGGAATTCTCTATTGATGAAAGGGTCAATATTATTCCTTTCTGAGTAACAGTAACAACAAAAAAACTCATTAAAATGGTCCTTTTCGAAATAAGTACGTATCAACTACTTCACTGAGGAAAAAAATTTTTGTGAAATTGATCAATTGCAGTTTTGAGTATTGATTGATCATTGTAATGCACATGAATGAAATCCAGCTATTATTCTGTTTTGATGAACAAATTTGGAGATAAGCACTACAACATGCTAACCCATCATATAGCACTGGTTGGTTCTATTCTCGAACTTGATATGCAATCAAGTTTCAACTTATTTGCTCTTCGATATATTTATCATGTTGTAAGAAAATAATTATTTTTTTTCATCTTTAGTTGCATTTTATGGCACCGATATTAAAATACTGTTCTAAAAGCTAAGGCTCAGCTGATTTTTCTATTGCTATTGGTATTATCTAGAGTAAGGATGAGCCGTCGGAACGTTCACTGCATGTGTTTGGCCCTCCTCTCGTGTCTGTTAACTTGGGATTCAATTTTGAAGATTTTTCTGTTCCGAACAAGCAAATTGAGGACGCAGATGAATCCGATGATGATAATGAAGTGATCGATGGCACTACATATGAAAAAGGAACGAAACACACAACTCGCAAAAGAGCAGCTGAAAAAATGCGCGAGGTACACCTGTTTGTCTTTACTCCTATTTGATTTGCGTATGCAGTAAACTCTGGATGTAACGAATCTATCGCGATCACCAAATTTATTCTTCATATCTGAAATTCATGGTATCCAAAAATCTGAATTTGATACCATATGACTTTTTTATTTATTTGCTATGAGTGAAAATTCATTGAAAACGATTTCAGTATAGCTTAAGCTTATTGCAAATTTATATGTGTGCCCATTTGTTTGGGGGAGAAAAAGGACTTTTCCCATTTTGATAGGTCAAATTGCAACAAAAGAATAATTATTGGTTCAAAAAATTTTTTAATATTGTTTTATATTGAATGCATTTTTGACATGTCTGCACAAATTATGTTATAGGTTTATTATGCTATATCAATTCAAAATTCAACTTGAAGTTGAACATCTCAGCATCTGAAAGAATATGCACTTAAAAAGTCATGTTACATTTACATAAATATATTTATATGGGTGAGGGACTTTGAGTATTTTTTCCATGAATATTATAGAAACATTCTAATTGATTATAATAGGATATAACTTCCAGAATTAACAAAAAGTGGCTATAAGTCATGCGTGTCAAAAAAAATATTTGAGCCAGAATATTATGAAAGTTATTAAATATCCCGGAATTATTTCAGAAGGATTCTATAATGCATATTTATATATGTGTGCACTGTTTTGTGAAAGGTTTCAAATTTTTACTAGTCTCTTTGTATGTTTTATTGTGTCAGGAAAAAAATTTACGTAATCGTGAAAAAGCGCTTCTAGATGATGAACAAGTTCCTGAGACGATTTCTGATTTTGAACGTATGCTGGTGGCATCTCCAAACAGCAGTGTCTTGTGGTTAAAGTACATGGCATATCATCTCAGTCTTGCCGACATAGGGGTGAGTCTAACAGTTTGAAAATATAATACGGCTTTAAAAAAGTTTATCTTAAAGTGGAAATTTTTTTAACATTCTCTTGACATTTTGCAGATTTGTTTGCATACCAACTTCAAAATAAAATTTAAAAATTTGTCAGAGTTGCCTTCTGAAGTGAATGATCAAATAGGTAACCTAAAATTTTTAGGGGCTTAGCAGTTTTTCTTGTGTTGACAAATAAAAAAGTATACAACTGTATGTAACTGATTTTCAAAATCATTCTTAATTTAGGAAATGTTACATACTGTTTAACTGTATGTACGTATTTGTTGTATTCCTTACAATGTGTTAAAAGTATTTAGATGCAGTACACTATAAAAATGAACAAGTAAACACCAATGCAATACTACCGTTTAGAATGTTTCGTTTTCTGTAAATATCATTAGGAATGTCAAGAATCAAGTGAAATATTGCTAGTATAATTGCTTATGACATATGGTAGTTTGATGGTTTGAATGCAGTAGCCATCAATCCATAATATTGATGTGTTTCGGTATGCTGTTTAGCTATTGTAATGGAAAATATTTGCCATTATAGTTCAGAGTCAATGACTGTTTTTAAATAGGCATAATTGCTGATAAAATATGTACAGATACAGTATCAAAATTCATGGCTATTTTTAGGGCATATTACATTGCATATGACATCAGTGTACAGTTAGTGGGGGATGCAATTTTCCGAATTTCATTACTTGATGCTTATAACTTGTGAATGTAAGTTAGGTTGTAGAACAGGAAGATGCGTATGTTTTCTTTAGGACCTGCACATATTCATATAGAATGATGATTCGCCAGTTACTGACCAATAGAATCAGCTACTTTGATGACTCGCTTTTATGGATTTTAGACAATACTTCAATTTTACCTTTTTTCCTCGTGTACATATTTTTGTCCACCCATAAAATCTTTGTATTTTATTATTTTGATCTCAGCTTTCTCCATGAAAAGTACTGGTTGAACAAAAATGCTGTCAATATGCGAATGTATATTTACTTTTTTGTTTGGTTAGGCTGCACGTGTGATAGCAGAACGCGCGTTGAAGCGTGTTCAATTCCGCGAAGAGCATGAGCGTTTTAATATCTGGGTTGGATTTCTTAATCTAGAGCTTAAATACGGCACTAGAGAAGCTTTATCGAACGTATTCGAACGTGCTTGCGTAGCATCACATCCGAAACGCATACATTTGAAGCTTGCAGAGGTGTGCAATCATATATGGAAATTATTAATCATATATGCTATTCATAACATTGATAGGTGCAGGAAACAGATGAGAAAAGAGCCAGAGAGAATGGTACTATAGATTGAAATATACTTTAGAAATGTTCTAGAATCATTCACTATATTGAGCACTAACTAGTCTAACTGATATACTGGATTGTATGCTCAACAAGTCTGTGTCAATTTTGAATTGTATGTCCATTTCAGCTTCAAGTTTAATCTAAACATGAGATGGAAAGCATCTAAAAAACTTACTGTAGGATGACTGTTTCACTGCCCCTCAAATAAAAAATATTAATATTTTAATGGCAATGATGAAATTAAATCCTGCCATTTTTTATGATACCTCTATTAAATGAGTCATAACTGTTTGATTTCCTTTAAATTATAGTTGTAAAGGTTATCTATAGTAAATTGCATCTCAAATTCAGCTGCTTAATGTAAAATAATTTATACTAGGAAGGGTTTTTTGTGCATTTGATATTCCATAAATTGATGGTTCACTAAATAGTATACATTCCATTATTCAAGAGCTTACAGTTCTGCTGACCTTCGTTTGCTAGTGTCTATTAATATCCCTTGTAAGATATATTTGATTAACTGATAATTTTTGGTGGAACCAACAATATCAGTTTATAGAACATCAACTGATATACATTAACCAATCCACCTGTCATAATGCATTTTTTGACTCGGTAATCACGTATATATGATTTTTTATGGATTTTGTATACAATTTTAAAGGCACATGAGAAGGCTGGTGATTTCTCCGAAGCAGAGGCGATATTGTCCAGAGCTTCTCACAGATTTAAAACCTCGAAAAAGGTGAAATTTATATATATATATATAATTCTGTTGTAATTAGTCCAATATATGTATATTTTTTAATGAATTTTCTATGAAGTTGTGATATTATATTAATTGGTGACGCTCAGTTCAATGAGCAATTATATTTTTTTCGCATTATAAATGAATATTGCTTCTTGAATTGTCCAAAAAAGTGAATTAAATTTTATGCAATATCATTTCAAAAGGTCTGAATAGTATACAAGCAAAAAAAGCGCGTTTATTATAAATATATAGATATATTTATCTAATGTATTTTTCGTCTTTTCAAACTATTCATGAAACATTTCTCTTAGAATTAGCTATTTTTCGACCAGATTTGATTTTTATAATAGTTGTTAGTTTCAAATTTTGTCCGATGTTTTTTGGATGAATAGTTTTTTGTCTTTTTTTCAGCAAATATATGAGAACATTTATGTAATATTTTTTCAACTATTTTTCAAGTAAACATGCAGAATTAACGTTATTTTTCAATCAGATTTAGTGTCAAAAAGCCATTTATTTAAAATTGCATTCAATACCATATTTTATAACCAGGTCTGGATGGCATATCAGCAGTTTTTCTTGGCTCGAGGTGATGAAGCAAAAGCAAGAGCGTTATTAAAGCGAAGTCTAGAATCTCTAAGTAAACACAAACACGTACCAGTTATAAGTCGATTTGCTCAGGAAGAATACAATATTGGGTACATAGAACAAGGTAGAGCAGTTTTCGAAGGGCTTATTAGTAATTTTCCTCGTCGATTGGATCTTTGGAATGTGTTTATCGATAGGTAAGTTTACTTATTTTTTAGCTTCAAGTTGATATTTAAAGCTAGAAGCAAATATTTGCTAGTAGCTGGCTAATTATATTATTGTGGATGGATTCGACAATTTATATCTGCTACAATCAGCTTAAATTCTTACTGATAACATTGACACTGTGTACAAATTTTTTTCGTATAGTAAATAGTTATCTTATTTGCAGTCTTGCATCACATGATTATGCTAAAATTATCGAATGATTTGTTTATTTACTCATAAGAAAGCAAAAATGAGAATCATCTTTGCATCGGATATAATATATCAGTAAAGTTTTCTAATTTTAGCATGTGGCTTTTGAGGTGAAAGAACTTTTTGAAAGGGCAATGTTTGAAGGAAATTGCTAGTAAAATGAATAGAAATGTGATTATACAGCTGATGTTTGCTATTGAAAATAATTCTTTTATGCACACTAACTTTATTCAAGTACTACATCTTGGTTTTGTGATTGAGCTATATTATGAATTTATCATTTTCGGAACATATGCATGAGCGTGTTTGAAAATAAACAGGAAATATATCTATGCAAATTTTTCATTGATTTTTTATGAATTCATGCAAAAATTAAGGACCTGCATGATTTGTGCTAGATCTCTCATATATTTCGAACTGCTGTAAAGAAAAATGAAGTGTCATACTGCTTTCTGGCGAAAAGTATGCATGTCAATGCTTGAAGATAATTGAAACTCTGATAAATAAATCATATTAACATAAAAGTGTTTGTAAGCCTCAAATGCATACTTCAAGTTTAAGCTTGAAGTTGTATCTGACAGTGAAAACTCTCTACAGGAAACTCCGGAGATAAAGAAAAGGTCACCAAATTTATCCGTTGTATCTTAAAACCTGAAGCTAATTTACGCGTCACATTAGATTATAACCTTTATTGCAAATATTCTTGAAAAATAAATTCATTATTTTGGAAGTTTACGTAAATATTAAACTATGCTTTAAATGCATTCATAGGGAGATAAAGTCGGATGAGATAGAGGCTGCGCGTGTTCTATTCAAACGTTTAATTACGTTAGAACTGAAGCCACACTTGATGAAATCTGCATTCAAAAAGTACCTTGCATTCGAATCGAAATATGGTGACATAGAAAGCGTTGAAGATGTCAAAGAAAAAGCCAAGCTCTATGTTCAAGGATTAGCTCAATAAACAACATTAAAAATCTACACTGCTGGGTAAATTTTATATTATATTTTTCTGTCATTCATATATATATATATGAGGCCAATTCTTCATCGTTGGCATGTTTTAAATTCTCCATGATTTATAAATTTTCAATTCATTTACTCTGAATGCTTGTGACTGCAAAAGGCTACTTCAAGATTTTTGGCTTGCAAAAATGCATAATTTTCTTAAATTATGAACTTGTAAAATTCAAGTTTTATTTTCTATGGCGTAGCAAATTGCTGATATTATTGAAATGCACAAATAGGATAGCGCACAAATTTATAAAATAATTTTCTCCAAAAGTATCAATCATTCTATTGATGATGTCTTAAAAAAGCAATATGATTACAGTTTGTTCTTCCTCCTATCGGCTATTAAGCACTGGTGGCATATACATTGTGCCATATTTTATGAAATATAGAAATGCACATTTTAAACTGAAACAGTCATTAATCAATTAAGCTGTCCACTGCTGCTCTAGCAGTGAAAATTTGACTGCCAGACGACTACAATCAGTTCAGCTGCCAAAACTGAAAAATGATAAGAAAGCATCTGGAATGTAGAATACAGTTGGCGTTGAAGTGAATGAAAATTTAAATCCAGGTGGGCAGGTTCTATCAAGGAAGAAAAATCTCGTGTGTTAGAAACAGAACTTCTCAGTATCATCACTAGGTCTTAAGTACATGACTCAGCACCTGTGTAAAACCTCAACACTAAATGGATATTATCATAGCATCACGTTGCCCTAACATGACTTATTAAATTCTTATCTTAGCATGGATAACATCACAAACACTCAAGAGACATAGCACAAGATCAGCAATAAATTTCAGTCCAGTTTTTTTGCCTATCTACGTTAGGGGAGATACCTTGAAACCAATTGTGTCTGTTAAGGCTAATAATACTTCTGACCTTAATCGACTAAAAGGACAAAGTTTTTCATATAACTTGAAATGAATTAACTGTATGATGCTTCATATGGTTAACAAATGGTATCCGTGTTGCTCTGCCTTCATACTTGCATCTTTTCTCACATTCAAGTTTTTGCGCAAAAGGAAAGTATCACGGAAATACAGTAATTGAAAAACGATTGATATACTTTTTGCTGTGCGCTTCATTCAATATCAGGTGTGATATAAGGATTACAGATAGCTATCAATTGAGCTCAAACTATATTTATCCTACATCTCTTCACAGGAAGAACAGTTCCCCAATATGCTCAGTAGCCTTAACAAAAAAGTGGACATAGATTATGAGCTATTGGAACATTCTCAACTCCTCGAAAAAACCAGACATAAATCAAGAGCCCTTTTTGCTTCAATCACTTGAAACATTCTTTTTAAAATAACACATGGCACTGACAAATCATGTTTACTATTACGTTATGATTATTATCTTTGGCACCACTGATTTTTGCAGTGACAGTCACTGCCAAGGACATAACTCTGTGGCAACAAGGCAAAATTATGCAAGATAACAGCCATTCATAAGTTGGGTGGAGGATTTTACTCGCATACATTATTTGCCATCAGCTTTAAAGTCAGATTTTTATATGGACTCACTTAATGACAGAACTCATGGGAATTCTGCTTAAATTTGCTTTTCAAAAATACAAGTTACTTTCTTGATCGTTTGTACAAATTTGATTATCTTTTGGTTCTGTTCCCATTTCATGTATAAAGTAAATTTTTTTTATTTTTAAGCATGTTTTTCAATATTTGATGGGGGAATTTTTTACGGGAATATGGATTTGGGACAAGTTTATTTTATTGGAAATTGTTTAATTTTTTATTCTGCAAAATTTTCTTTTGTAACAAGAGTTTTAATGAGCAGTAACAGTTTGAATCAACAGAAAACAAAATACTTCCAAAAATATTTAACTGACTAATTACAGACTGCATAATCTGATGATTTCGACCAATCTAATTGAAAGAAGTGAAACGCACCGATTGTTACATCCCAGCAAGTTCAACCGTAACTATATAGCACAAATGACCACAGCACAAGGAGGTACCACAAGTGGACATAAACAAAGTGATAGTAGTCTTGATAGTATTTCAATAACTACACTATTTTCAATCTAAATTGAAACAATACTTGAAACGATTTTATGATGTCAAGAAATCTAGAATACTATAAATTCCCTTAAATAAAAAAGCATATTTTATAGCTCGTAGTTCATAAGCATTGCCACACATATGCATATGTACAGCTTAAAATTTTTTACTGGCACTTTTGTCTCTCTCAACGTAGGTACTCTCCAAAATATTAGAAATCAAGTTTCCATCTGCATCAATTTTAATGGTTGCCATTTCAATAGCGCCATCTTCGTATTTTTTCAAAATACGTGCAATTTCTGCTGCTGTAGATTTCAGCGAATTGAATTGATTATTTTCTAAGTACTTTGAGATTTCTTCGAGTATCTCAGAGCTTTTTCCAATTACTGCTATCTTAAAGGCATCGAAAGTACCACCGGGGTCCGTTTCATAAAGTTGTAAGCCTAAAAAAGTAAGTAATAAAATAGTTAAAACCTGACCTTTGGATAAAAGTACAGCAGAATATGGTGTTATGTTACATCTTTTTCCATTTCACAGATTTTTTATACTATTCTGAAAATTGACCTTTCAACATACATAAACTCATTTTTAGCTAAAACAAAATGAACAAATGCATGCTTTTGTCCGCCGAAAAATTCACCACTGACCTATTTATTGCTCTGAAAATCTTTATTGTTGTTTAAAATGCAGTAAATATTCCTATAAAACAAATCTGTAAGGACCATCAAATTAACCAATCCTATCCGAAAATATAAAGCTGAACTTGTTGCAATATGGATTTATTGTATATTTGTTACAAGTGAAAATTGGTCAAAAGCGAATTTGTCATCAAAGTTGAGTGTAATTTTTCAAATAAACATTTCGTTAAAAATGCTGGCACCAACCTAAATTTTTATCGTATCCAGCAAAAATAAAGGAGGTCCCCCAAGGTCTAGCACCCCCAACTTGTGTGTATAGTTGCTTTATATCACAGAGTTGAGAAACCATTAGCTCAACAGGAATGCCTTCTTGGTGCTTAAAAATCAAACATTTAAAAATATATAGTTGATGTTCCATAAACTTTTATATACCATTGGTTACATAAAAAAACATTCAGTAAGGGCAGCTTCACCAGTTATGTTATGATTAGAAACTAAAGAAAATTATGTGAACATAAAAAAACCTGTAGTCGATACTGTGCAGCTCTAGATCGGCATTCTTTGATAAGTTGCAAAGTATCAGCGGTCATTCCGGATGCTAAACAAATGATGTGATTATCAATTTGATGAATCTTTTCATTGAAGTTTTTATCTTGTAATTGGTGATGTCGCTTGAGGCCACATAGGAGTATACCTACAAAATATTGTCCATTATAAAACAGCATTAATCACAACTCATTGTTGAAACAATTCATTTTTGAGGAGTTTGCTCATACGTATTTTTCATCAATTTGAATTATTTAATGAGATAAAAATAGCTGTGCATGACAGTAAACTTTGCCATCTACAAAGTGGAGAAGTTAAGCACATGAAGCTTACTAATAAAAACAAAAAATAGTCCAGAATTTTTCCAAAATATAAGTGATTTATATCAAATGTGCAGTAATTATAATTTCAACTTATGAACGTCATTTAACTACATTATAAAATTTTCGATAGGGGAAAATATGCTTATATGTAATTGATGAATCAATTTGCACCAATTCAGATTCTATTAATTTTTTCTTCGGCAATAGATTTTGGTACCAACTCTTTTCTCAGAATCAAATCAACAAATGTAATTACATGTCTCATATGACTTCAAAATTAAATTTCTCACCAGCGTAATCCGTTAGATGACTGAAAGGCTGAGAACTAATTATTGAAATATTATTCCAAGAAGAATAAATTATTCTTAAAACATGTTATGTAATTTTTAAGAATCTTTGGATGACAGAAATCTAAGTTGAGCGAAAAAAGCACTTCCAAATAATAAATTACTCGTTAGGCACAGAGCCCTAATTGAATTGTTGCAGAGAAGCGAAATGTCACTTTCTAACAGATCAAATGTACTGAATTAATAAATGCACTGACCCTCGTCACATACAATGCCAACACAAGGCTTCGATTTACTCACAGCAGACCTTGCGTAGTCAACTTGGTAAAGCCTTCCCATCGGACTGAATGTGGATGACGATCGGTCATACTGTTCGGAAGTCGAGTTCTTAAAAGAAATAGCAATAGCAATGAAATCTTAGACGTACCGTTCTTTCTGGCCCAGATTGTTTCGAACATGCCCTTTTTTTAAGGGCACATATCACTAGGAACATCAAGAAATTGCGCCACATTTTTAATCTTGTAAAAAAATGTTTCTAATGTTTTAAAAAATTTCGTCAAAAACATAAAATATGATGACTTAACCTACATTAACAACTCTTCTTGAACTGCCAATATTTATTGAATCTATATTGTTCATGCCAAAGCAAATGGATGAATAAATAAAAGAAATAAAAGAAATTAAGCTAAAAACGATTTTCAAAATGCATGAATGTTGATTGGTGAATAATTTTTGTACCAAAATCTTTAACGTGTGCTAGAGCTGTTCATTTGTCGAATTGTATTCGAAAAAACGGCTCATGCGAGTCTTGGGAGCGCATTAAATTTTTCAATTTTTCACTAAAAATGAGGCTTCTTTGCATCGAAAATTCGGTCAATGAAAGATCATGTTAAATTTTCAAATATTATAAGTAAGAAATAGATTTAGTATCTTTTCCATTCAACCTTTCAATTATGATGTATTTCTGGGGCTCTGGTATAGATGCCCTTTTCAGAAGTACAAATTTTTTTGCACAGCCTTGAACTAATATGACATTTCTACTACATGGCATTTTCACATTAATCACTCCAAATTGGTTTGAATTAGGTAGCCTGATGTAGTAAAATCAGCATTGATCAGTTTTTATGACCAAACGGCATAAGCCATTGTCATAACGCCAGTTTATGTGGTATGATCAAATATATTTAACCAATATTATCCAATTACCAACAAATACTACTTTAAAATTATTCACCAAAATATATTGAATTCAATTTCATCAAGTTTCAATAGTTATAATATGATTAAAATAATTTCATTCTCTATTCTGTAATTTTAAATCACATGGTAGGAATCTGCAACTAAACTTGGCATGTTTCATCCTAAACTTTACATGTAGATCTATTTTTTCCAAAAACAGATTATATTACAATCATCAGAGTTCAAAATCCTCAAAAAATTTCAATTTAATTATTAGACTAATGCAAGATGTACAGATGGTACACCGGTAAAGATGGTACACAGGCACTGACTGTCAAAATATAAATGTATTTTCTATATGTCAAGATACCTGCCTTGTTAAGAAAAAAAAGAAAGTGAAGGTAAAAGATGTACAATGCTGTGATTATAATCACAGTGTGAGGCGACACAAAAGAAAATATGAGATAGGAAAACAATGGTATAATGAAGACTGTAGACACCTATTTAACACACGCTATGGGAACATGCTGCTTAGGGAAGCATACTTCTTCTGGGACAAGTAGAGAAAAGGTTTAGTGAATTAGAAATCATCAGAACAGAGTTTGGGAATATGCAATTACACAATTGTAATTGCACAACCTCTTCAAATTTTCTGTAAGGACCAGAAAAATCACAAAGATGAACTGTTAAGTTGGAACCGGATAGTTGTAAAGAAAATTATAGATGGATATAGACCACAGGAACAGGTTGCACGTCACAGGTCACGGGTCACATCTGGGATAGGAATTGGAGCAGTAACAGAGAAAACTTGACATGCCTACCCTCATGCTAGTTCTTGTAGACCTCATCTCCAAATTGTTTCACAGTTCAAAGGTTATCCATATTATGGAGCTATAAAACAACTACAACATCTCTAACAAGATTGCTCCACTTTTGCAATTGCATTACTCTGCAAGATAGTAGAGCTGTAGCTACCACTTTGAATAGGAAACACTGCTCACTTACTTACTCTTTGCTCATTATCAATTAATAATATACTTAATATTTCATCATTTTTTTTGCCTTGTTGGTTTGCTTCTGCCACTATCTTTTACACTGACAGTACACTGGCACACTGCCATTGTTTTCACATTCCTTATGAAATACTTAGGTCTCAACTATTCTTTCAGCAACAAAAGTTCTTCAAATGTAGAAACACAAATAGATCAGTTTGTGCCCTGAAAATATATTTTTAAAATATTTTTGTTTATCTAGCAACAATCATTACTTGATCATACCCCAAAATGTGCTACCTTTTCTGTCTTCTTTCTGTTTTGTTGCGCTGTTTACCATTGTGTATTCTGCATTTAATCATAATTCTTTAATAAATTAAAACTATCAGTACTATCTGCAACATCCAACAATTTACAAGTTTAAATTATATGCCAGCTGTTTTATTAATGCTTCCAGTTATTTTCATCAGTACTGCTCAGGTATTATATTTATTGAGCTTGATGAAATTCCGCAGAGTATTTAATCATTTTCAGTTTACAACTCTGCTTTGTTTACAAGCTTTTCTGTCTAAGTAATTAAACATTTGTACATTTGGTAAGTGAACATTAAGACTTGGGGAAAAAGTTTAGTGGAGAAATTAATGCTAAGAGTTGTAATGAAATATTTTTTTAGATTCTAAAAAGTAGCCTTTGCTGACTTTTATGTATGTATCATTGATTATGAAAATGGAGTATTTTTAAAGCTGCACTTCAGTAAGATTGTGCAAATTTTAATCATATTTGACTCTGTACTATCAGTTTTGAAAATGAGTTGGATTTGGTAATCAAGCAGTTTGAATACTTTGTCTGTTCTTTGTTATTTATATTTAGAAGCTTGATAAAGTAAATTTTTTACAAATATCAGTTTCTTACATATTGTCAGTGTTTGTAAAATATACAATAATACACAAGCAATAATAAAATATTAGAGTTTACATGGAACTTAAGTTGATTAACTTGACATTACAAATTTAGAGATACCTGAGAGCTTTTTGTGTTTTGTTCTAAAGGAGTAATTGTTGCTGCTTTAAGTGTTCTATTTGCAATTAATTTGAATATTTTAAACTAAAAATTTGTTCAGATCTCTGAGTCAACTCACCTAACTGTGTCATTGCATGACTATCTGTTATAAATGCGTATACAGCAAGACTCAGTACAGAATCAAGATGTATTTACACAACATAAATTGTGTTGCTGGAAGTGAACAAACTTTACAGCAACACACAAATCTTAAACAGCCTGTCACCAGTAGTGACTTACCATAAACTTAATATGCAAAAGATGACTTGCCATAAACTTAATATGCAAAAGATGACTTGCCGTAACACAGAACTCCACAGCTATAACATGAATTAACTGTTAAGTTGATTCCTAACACTATCACTGAAATATTATGTTGGTAGGATATGCTAATTGTTTGCACTTGTTAGGATTACTGCGTCCTAATTCAGATATAAGCAATTATGAGCAGTTTCATTGTTTTCTTTGTACCATTTCAATGTGGTTGGAAATCACTTCCGACCACACAAGTTATATTTTGTAGGCATGTTGTGAGCAGAGGTATTATTAGTATATTTCTTAAACTAGTGGTGTTTCCTGATATTTCCCTGTCTTATTTATGAATTTCAAGTATGAGTGCAAGTTACGACAGCACCACTAAATTTCATCGGTCAACGTTGAATTCAGCAAATAAAAATTATTTTAAAGCCTTATATCTCTAAACTTTGGATGTAGCAAAAGTTTTTAGAACTACTGATTTAATTAGTTTTATCCAAAATTTGTCACATCAAAAAATTGAAACTGAATTGCGACTGTTTTGCTTATTTGTTTCCAGTAAAAATTTACTATAAATGAACTTGTTATGCTTAAAGTTTATTGCATATTATACAGAGATATATTTCAAAGCTAACATGGCCAACAGAACTCTTTCTGCTCTATATCTTTGTTTGGTTAAACTACAGTTAACTGAAACAAAGACAGTTTTATTGGACAAAGTATAAATCAAGAAATTAAAACTACATGCAGTAAACTTTGGACATAATAAATCTGTTTTAAGATATTTGCTGTGTCCCACTGCTTTTTTGGTACATTCCTCTCTTACAGCATCTTTTATATTTACATGTTTGTGCAATTACAATATACTGATGTACTTTTTGATCCATTTGGCCACTTCCATTGCTATCTGCATGCCATGTGTCTTCTGGAAAAATCAGTGTGTTGTCGGCCATACCAACTCTCTTTCAAAACATGACCAATCATCCCTATACAAGTTCTAATTGCTGGCGCAAATTACTGACTGTTTATTTACTTCTACTTGTCAATTTCACCAGTTCTGTTTTAGGTAACCCCATTTTTATGTTGTTGCTTTATCGGATCACCAGTTTCTTCCACCGAGGATATTTTAATTATTGTTCCTATACATCACTTCCTTGAAATGATTTCTTTGGACGTTCTACTTGATGAACGTCCACTACTGCTGGTTATCTTTATCAACGTGACTCGGAGAATCTGCTCTTTCGAGTAATAAGTCTTTCTCCCTTCAATTTTATGTAACTTCTTATGAAAACAATTGTCTTTGTTTAACTGCTTAATTAATCTCATCACTACTTTGGGATCAAGAGAGAATAAAGTTGAACCGAATTACACCAAATTACAGTGGAGTGTCTATTTGAAGACTGTCCTTGGAGATGTGTTTGAAAGGACTAAAACCTACCTTGCTTATGAGATATAAGTTCACACTATTGTATTTTAATAAACTTGTAAATAAGTTCTCTCCTCTAATATTTTCTTGCGTTTCTACTCTTAGCTAAGAGTGATATAATAACATGATCTGTCAGGAAGACTATCAAACTAGTAATTCATTAGATCCGAATCAATAAATCTGAAGCTCAACCCAATACAAAAATGACTATTCTTTACTTGTTATGAATGAAAATTAGTTGAAAGCAAGTACATTATATTCGAACTTACTCATAGCTTTTTCTTGCCGATAATTATCTATGTAAAAACCATGTTAACATATAATGCAGAATGCTAGAGCCCAAGGTAGTTTTGAAAATATCGATGCTGTAGCATTATTTGATCAATACTATGTATTTTATGTTTAGGTACGACAATTTTTCAAAACAAAAATTAAATGCCCAATATATTTTTTCTCAAAAAAATTATTCCGAGGTTTTAAAAAATTGAACATTGTAATAGTATATAGATACAAAAAAGAGAAAACGATCTAAAAAAGAATAATTTTGAACGACACACCTACATTTTTCTAATAAAGAATAATTGATAATTGTTCAAAAATAATCGAAAGGAGCTGTTCATATCCTATTTGAGATAAAACCAAACTGACATTCGAGCACTTAAGTCTGCACCAAACTAATTTTTAATTGCCTATAACAATATTGACAATAACAGAAATCTCAAATATATCAAAGAATTTTTCCTTTATGTATATTTTACTAGAATACAAGAATATTGGTCTGCATGGTAGAATTATGTATTGTGCAAAAACTATAGCTCCATTTCCATTAGAGAAAATTAGCCCAAGACTGCAATTCCATCCTATATTGGATAAGTATATCGTCCAATCTTTCACGATCTAAAAGAATTTGATTGCATGCTTTTGAAAATGCAAACTCACTGGAAATCGAGGTTGCTGTTGCCGCCAAATAATCGCGAGCCATCAATGCTATTCGCGGATAAAATTTTTCATTCACTTTAAACCAGTGGAATACATCGTGACTAGATTGTTCAAAATCCATACTCGAATCGTTCATCCAACGATCGAGTTCTGCTTCGAACGATTCCAAACTTCGATCGGTATTTACATCGGCTTGACCACCTAACTTCAGGAACTTAACGAAAAAGGCAGATTCTTTTGAAATAGATCTTGTTTGACTTGCCAAATGTGCAGATGCTACGGTTTTGCAATACCTTAAATAAAAAAGAAACCTGACGTATAATATTCGAAATGCGAATTATGTTTTATAAATAAATGAAAATTATAACGCTCAAAACTTATAAACAAGGAAAATTAAATACTCAATTACAAGAAATACTAGAATTTAAAGTTACTGTGGAATTCTTGAAAAAATGATTAAGCAAAAATTGATGGTCATATTATGTAAATTGTATAGGCAATTAAAATAATATATGGAACTAATATAAAGTATGTAATTTTAAACTTTTAGACAATTTCTTATATGAAATAATCGATTTATTGCAAATATAATGACTTTACAAAAAGTGTTTATTCTACCTATTACGATAGCCACATTCAAAAGCTTTGAGAACCTCATTCCTTTGTTGTTCCATAGGTATTCCACACTGAATAAGACACGACTTGGAACGTGGATCGAGCACAGCGGATATTATCGTTATTGGCATCACTATTTCTCTATAGTATTCAGTGATTTTATGATCAATTATTGCAGCAAACTTTCTAAAATGGTGCAATTCCTTTCCCGATATGGCAGCTTTAGTCTCCTTAATATGATCCATAATTAATTTAAAAACTGGAATAATCATACCTAACGTCGGGTACGTCGATGCAGACATTAATTCAGTGGCATCTTTAAAAACTGAAAGAAAGGAACAGTAATATTCCGCTGCTGACCACGATTCGCTTGAAATTTTATGGGCTAATAAATTAATGCTAGAGGAAGTGTATTCTAGCTGCTTCTTGCAAATTCTTCTTAGGAGCTCCTCCATTGGTTCCCTCATATGTTCAATGATAAGGTTGAGCATTGACCACGTACTATTCCATCTCAAATCACAGTCCAATTCAATATTTAAGAATGGTACCTTAAAAAGGAAGTTTATGTTAATATTTTGCTTCAATTAAATATTTAACGGCTTTTTTGCATAATTAAATTATGTACCTTTAGTTCCAAACAAATCTCCTGCATAACTTCAGCTAGCGTCGGTGAACATGAAATTTCGTTTACGAGATATCGAAATGTTTCAATAGCACTGTCCATTATTGGACACGCTCGGGTTGCTTCCTCAATCGCCAATTGTAGCATATGCGCAAAGCATGTTAAAAATTCGAACTTATTTTCAGCCGCATTAGTAAAGTTCAATGAATCATCTTCATCATTATCATCGCTTCCAACATGTGAATGACCATTATATTCAGAGAGATTTTCAATGCGCAAAATGTTAAATTGAACAGCCATCTCACGATTTAGATGAACATTGTCTGCGGTAACTATCCAGATTCGTTTAAGAAGATGCTTATCGATACTGCATACTGTTTCGTACAGGATACGTGCAAGATGCATAGCAGAGTGAGGATAAAAAACTTGAATGAATCCAATGATTACTGATTTCATTTCCCAGCTGATACCAATGTAATGCATTGTAACAACCATGTATCCTAAATGACAAATAAACTTTATGTTTATACAATTACAAATAATGTAAAAAATTTTATATTGCTACCTCTTTTTGCTGCAGAAATCCACATTTCCGTTGTTAGAACAACTTTACAGCTGCTGGTTTCCTCAACTATAATTTTTCTCATCTCCACTTTGGAGTCTGTCCATCGTTTCATAATATGGTTTTTAATTGTATTTCGACAAGGCAGAACGTACTCTCCACGAAGAGCATTACAGAAATTAACAAAATCACTCTGTTCGACTATGTTAAAAGGCTGCGCATGGTTCAAAATCCAGCATAGTAATTTCGAATCAGTATATTCTTTGTCGTACTTTGCGAAAATCTCATTAGTAGTCCTTTTCAACTTTTTCGAAGCCACAAATCCAGTTTGTTGTGGTGTCTTTTTAGATTCATTAGGTGAATATATACCCGAATGCTCTTTTAGGAGGTGCTTGCGGAATGTATCCGTATTACGACTATTCCATGATTTTTCGATATGATTGGACTTGCATAATTTGCACGAAAAGGTCTCATTCCCATCATAATCAGTAATAGTATCAATGTATCCCCACACATCAGATATCTTCCCTGTTGTTCGCTTTTTAGATACTGTACATTTCTTGTCTGCAACCAGCAGCGGGATGGGATCGTTTGATTCAGCATATTTTGATAGATTGTTTTCATCTATTTCCTTAACCATTGCCCAATCGGTATCTGAGATTTACAGCTTTCACGTCGACTTGAGTGACTTCATACGATGCAGGCAGTAATTTTGCACTTTGACAAATGATTTTGTTGACGCCGAAGACTTGACGTAAGAGCGTCGAGTCAAGTTGACTTTTTGCGACGCGACATCTACCTCGAATGTACTTTATAATTTTGTTAGCGAATTTTTCAGTGCAACCCTATAAATCATAATGGGCAACTTATAATCCTTTGAATCCCTCAATTTCCAAGCAATGATATGTCTATTTAAAAAAATTATTTGATCAGAAAGGCTATGTTTAAAATAGATTTTTCCGCCAGTGGAATATATTATTTTGCATTCTGAAGAAAGTCAACATAAAAATTAAATTAAAATCTTGCATTACAAAGTCATAATACTAGCCATTTTTGTGGTTAAATAACACAAGCAATGGCTAAACAATTTGTGCCATCTCAAATCAAGACTTGTATTACTGGACTTCTCCATTATAAAACCTTTCTTACATTCTTCAGATTTTAATCACATTACTTGCTACAGTGCACTTTTTGTGAAGCAAATATCATAGTTTGAAAACTAAACTTGTTAAGGACTTTTGCTTTTAAAATCTATATGTTCAGCAGAAAAGAGAAAGTACTAAAGAGTGGAAGAGCCCCAGTCATAGAAATAGAGCTTAATTTTTCAGAAAACTAAAATGAAGATTTTCGCACATGAAGCTTAAAAACCAAAACACGCAAATAAGTTTTTAGACAAATGGACATTTGTGCCAAATGTGATCAACCAAAAAATGCAGACAAGCAAAAAGTAGTGTCATCTAAACCCACAAATTCAGTATAGACTGTCATAATCCAGTAATAGCACAATGTAAAATAGTACCACATGAAATAGAAATGAAAAGTTTCTGAAAATTGCAAAACTGGTCAAGTTTGATGATATCTTTAAATTGAAAATATTATTTGAGCGCTCTTCAAAAGTATTTTGTAACTTTTTTGTCTTGGTAATAAATATGCAACAAACTGAGCAAAATTCTTTTCAAAAATATTTGAACATACTAGAAATTTTGCTAGATTTATCCAGACTTTTTATCTAACTTCAAAAATCTGGATCAATAGCTGGCTTTGGCTGCCGCCAATAATGAACAAGCTCTAATAGAAAGAAGTTCCGAACTTGATGCTAAAATTTACTACCTTTTAAAATTTCTTACAAAGTAAATACCATTAAATTGTTGAAATAAGGAGACACTGCATATCGTCAGAACCTTCAATCAATTTATCATGATTATAAGTATAGAAGCACAAAATTGAAATATTATTTCTATGCACTGATTTCATGTGCTTTCTTGCAGGGGGGGGTAAATATTTTTGGCCGAATGATTTTTCGGTAAATCTCATGAAAATTCTTGGAGATGACTTAAATTTCGAATTATTCAAATATATCTCTCAAAAGTTTCATTCAGTTACTAAGTTATTGAACTGAACAACTTTAAAAGCTCCTGAATACATGCTGATTTTACTAAATTTCTTACAAAATTCGGATAATTCTGCAACAGCGTTAGAAATTTATTTAGCTTCAATGAGAAACTTAATAAGAATGCACTAGTTTCTAAAGTATACTTTAACTTTTCACACTAAAAATTATAACGAACTTGAGCATTGGAAACAGAAAAACAGCCAATTATATGCAACAAAATATTTTATGGAAAATAACTGTAGTGGAATCGATGTATAAGCTGATATAAATTAGTTTTCTTCATAGTCTATCATATAATAATCCGGATGAATATCATCACCCAGTAAACCTCCCGCGTATCGCACCAATTCTTCTGCGCTCACAAATGCATTTTGATCAAGTGCCTAATTATGAAAAAAAATAAATTTAAGCAAAATCTTTCTGCTTAAACTTGAGAATATTCAGAAAAGAGTAATGAAATATGTTGTTTTGACTTTTGCAATACTCTACTGATTTCTGAGTTGAAAAAAAATATATGAAGAGTATATTGTCATTTTTCCGAAGCATACCATATCCCAGTTTAAAAGAACTCGAAAATTTGATAAAAGCCCTGTACTTAAAGTCAATTAAAACAACATCAAATGATTATATTCAAATTAATAGGACCAAATGCAACTAAAAATGATTACTTTTACATTTTACAAGTCATATTCGACATGTTTACAGGATCATAATATCCCATCTCCTCCTAATGCTAACATAACCCGTAAACACACTATTATTGTATATCACTACACTGTTTATGAAGGAAACTTATAACTGTATTCAACTAAATATTATTACCTAATCAAATTTACAAATTTGATTGCTGAGTTAATTTAAAAAGCATAGATGATAAAAACATTATTTAATTTGCATTTATAAAAATCTTGGCATTAGAATTCAAACATATGTATATATAAGTAAATGCATTATACAATTTGGTTATATATGGTATGGACAAGTTATGGTTACAGACACAAATTCAGACTCATGGGTCATTAACCATTCAGAATGCACTAAGATGACATTGACTCCTCTACGCTTTAGTCAACAAAACAGTTAAATGAACAAGCACAACAGATTAACTGGAGGTTAAAATTAACTTTAAATGCTTCAGTTTCAGCAAAATTTTCAAATTTTTTTGAAATATTGCATATTTATATTTATGTATGTACCATTTTGTAAAACATAAGTACTGAAATGTATAGTATTATTTTGATTCATACCAAGGTTGTAGACTTGTTAGACTATAACATACAAATAACATTCAATCTTAACAACGATTAAAAATAAATTCAAACCTGAAGAAAGTCATATTCTAATCTTCTTAAATCTCGAGGAGCGATTCCTGTTACTTGAGAAAGTCGAATATAATGAGCATCGTCAAATTTTGTTTGAAAAAAGCTATTATTATCTGATGATTCTTCTTCTGATACATGGCTGTAATCAACCACAAATTTGGCAGCAACAAGTAGGGCAGAAGCAAATAATCGGTGGGCTGTTAAAGAATTAACGTATACGTGCACATCCGACGATTCCGCTGATAATCTATCAATGTACCTTTCAAATTCAAATGTGGCATACAAAAAAAAATTCATGAATACCAAAAAATGTAAAACATTCAGAATAAGTTTATGCAGGTATAAAATACACGAAGAAATGAAAAAATAATTGAAAAAAATAAAAATAGACATGATGTAAATGGCTCATTTTTATTTACATTTCTTGTTCATTCAATTTTTTGGAAGAATATTCAATGATATCCAATAAAGAAGAATGTACACATTTCCTTGAAAATATTTCTCCAGCATTGGCAGGATATTGAACAAAGTTCAATTAATTTCAAAAATTTGTATAAATTTGACAAAATTACATTTAAATGTATTAGTCAATGGTTTTCTAGAACCTTTTTTATTACATGAAAATAGTCGATTTCTTTGAATTAAGACTACTTTTACTTGTTAAGCGATATTTTCTACATTTTTCTTACAATGAAAGTTTTAAAAATAGAATTGAAGAATTTACGAATATCTAATTGGAACCCTAAATCAATCATATGCATCCTTTTAAATTTAATATCTTCTGATTTTTTCACATTTTCATGCATAAAAAATAATTATACATTATATTGGACAACCCCACAATTCTCAGTTTAGATTCAAATTTGAACCATGAGTACAAATTACAGATACAAATCATGCTAAGAGTAGTAATTTTATCCTAAATATTGAAATATTTTTTTATTTTTCACTTTAAACGACGATACTACTGTAAAAATATGGCGTATATTCCATGCAAAAATATAGTATAGACAAAGATAAAATGAATAAATCCGATAACTCACGCTAGACTGAGAATAAAGCAAATATTGGGATATTTCATATATGTGGCAACACGTTTAACATACTCCCAAATGCTTAATTTTGGTGGATTGATCGAATGAAAAGCTGTATTCCGACCAAGGCGAACTGCAATTTTTTTAAGTTGATCATTGGCAATACATAACTGCATTAAAACTTCTCCAATGTAACCACAAACTTCACTTCTATCACGTCTTTCTAAAGCTTTTTGAAGCTCGTGGAACTCCTCCTAATGAAGAAGTAACTATGTTTAAACTTTAAAATTCAGTATCAATGCAAGAATGTGCGATTAGAAGAAAACTGCTATGCTTTATAGAATCCATTTGAAAAGTTTCGATTTTCCGTGAAACGAAATTTTAATGTCATTCGTCCGCTTCACCCATATAAATTACTGAACCATTTATTCTGGATTACTTATGAAACGTAACATTTCGAACAAGTTTCAATTCCACGTTCAAATATATCAAGCAGTTTGAACTTACTCTAGTTCTACTTCAGGATTCAGGCGTTCACGGTGAATCTTTAGGTGTAGATGTAAGACTGAAGAAAAGATTCAATGTTTGAATTAAATTAATATTTATGCTTGCAGAGAAAAATTATGCTGACCTACATGCCCCTCACCGTTCCAGCAGCATCAATATGATCAAAAGATTGAGAAGATTCAGAAATTTCATGAAGCTGTCTATCGTAAATTGAATGTGGTGGCAGTGAATAAATCGTTGGACTCTGTCGATTCCAGCTTTCTCCGCCGTGCTCTGGGAAAGAAGACTCGATTTGTGCAATCTTCCAGCATGATATGAAAATTGCATAAAAGAAGACCCGCATTAGAACAGCATGCAATGGCATGTCATGAAACTTCCATGTAGGAAAACCTGTGTCGAAACATTGTTACATATGTCTTAAAATTGGCGTGTCTCTCTCACTCGAAGCGGCTCCGAATAAGAAATAATCCGAGTTTTTTCATCCAATCAACGTCGAGCTTTTTTTGATCGATGAACGGATGTGATTTCTTATCAAAGGCTTGCGATTGATCACTTCTTAGCAGCGGAACATAGCCTTCTCATTTCTAGGTATGACACATGGATTTTAAAATAATACTTCCTTGGAACTTTATTTCTGTTATATATATCCATTCATTCGGATTCTTTTTCTAAGTTCTTGTTCCTTATCGTTCAATCGGTTCATATTGAATATGTTCAACAATTTTACAAAAAACCAAAAACATAAAGATTAACTCTCTTTTTTGTGTGCAAATAGATCAATAACCCTTAAGGATAATAATGGCTGACACTGCAACTGAAGAATCGCTGAATAACTATGATTTCACTTCTTCCGATGCGGGTGCTTCTCACACTTTTCCCATGGATGCTGGCCAGATTCGCAAGGTATATATCTATAGAACCTATGCTTAAAAGTCTGCATTTCGAGGAAATATATTGCTTATGACGGTATGATATCCATTTCTCATTCATATCTGAGTTTTCAAGAAAACAAGTATATTAAATATTATCATTTTGCGCCAATTTCGAATATTCTTGGACTCCTAATGGCCCGGACAGAGGCCAATATGAAAGCGTTTCTTTCCGTTACTATCTAAATATAACACTACATTTATTTTTATGTGCAGGGTGGCTACATCGTGATCAAGGGCCATCCTTGTAAAGTCGTCAACGTTTCTACTTCTAAAACTGGGAAGCACGGTCATGCTAAAGCGAACTTCACCGCTATCGATATCTTCACTGGCAAGAAAATGGAAGATATCGTCCCTACTTCCCATGCTACATCCGTACCAAATGTTGCCCGTGTCGAATATCCCCTTCTCGATATTTCTGATGATGGCTTTATTTCCGTTCTTACTGGTAAATAAAAAATTTGATCTGAAATATGTATATATTTACAACTGTGTACAAGGCTTTTATCATGCGTAGCACAGCGATCTTGCTGCATTGTATACTTTCCATAGATTTATTACAATATTAATCATGTTAGTTCATCAATCCTCGTTTCAACTTCAAATATACAAATATGACACTTTTTTCTGTTAATTTGTAATTTCTCCCTTGCGTACTCTTTGATGCACGTTTTTAGAATCTGGAGAAAGTAAGGAAGATCTTAAACTTCCTGGATTTCCTGAGGGCTTTGATGAACAGCTGCGTGCTGAATTTGAAGCTGGTAAATCTCTAATAGTAACTGTCGTTTCTGCCATGGGCCACAGTCAGGTCATGTCCTACAAGGAAGATACTTCTACGTAAAAGTGGAATTCGAATCTGAAAGAGTAATACCCGACTCTTATCACAGCCTATATACGGGCATCGGTCAAAAATGGATTGTTGCTTTTTTATTTTGTTGGGATTAGCTGGGGATTTTGGGGTATGGATTTTTGGGTATATCGGTAAGACAAAGTTCCAACTCTATTTTCTCAATGGTTGCCATAACTCTAATTTTGACATTAAACTCCTTCGCTGATGATCGGAAATAATTCCAATTTGTGACAGTTTATATTCATTGTATTGTTTTCTTAACACATTACTGAATAAGTAATTAGCAGTGTCTGGGCTCTCTTTATAATGGATGCTATGGAGTTGCGACAATCTCTGAATTTTGTTGTTGGATATTTTTACTGGAGAAGTTTCATTTCCAAATCTGTAATGAAATTCGATGAATGACTATGCTGGCTCAGTTTTCGCTTGTTTTGCATAAATCTAGGTCTGGATTTGCTGCCCTTTGGTGAAGTCTTAAATCCGTGCCTTTTGTACTGTCGATTTCGCTATCTATGTGGAAGATGGTGTTCGATTAAAATGGATGCACAAAAAATTTGCTGGTGTTTTTTCAAATGTATATTTTTTTGCGATTTGAAATTTAATAACATATATCTATTTATTTTATAGTACTCAGTCGGAAAACTTAAGGTTCCACGAAAGATTCTATTGCATTTACTTTAGCTTATTTCTTAAAGTTTCACTTTAGGGGTATGCTTGCATGAATTCTAGGGTATGAAATGCATGAGTAGAGGCTTCTCTGGGTAACTGAAAATAAATTCAAATTCATATCAACTTAACAATTTAAGTAGCTTAAAAAGGGGATTGAAAACCATTTCAAAAATTATTTATTTTGATACAGGTGATAGTAGAATCTGAAAGCAGTACAGAAAAAATTATGGTTTTGTTATTATTTCTTGCATGATTCAAAATGAAATACATATATTTTGAGCAAAAGTTCTACTAAATAAAATTTTGATTCTGCGGTTGCCAAACATCTCTTCTAAAATTGTTCTTCATTTGTAGTAGTTCTTCCAGCTTTACAACACTTTTTTTTGCATCTGAAAAAAGTGTCAGTGAATATTCCTCGGTCTTTCCTTATTAAAGCTTTTAAGCATGCCTCTCATTATATTACAGATATTGACTTTAAGACCAAATATGATGAAAACGTAAGATCGAGTTTTAACTGCATAAATTCAGTGCACTTGAGGCATATACGCAGAGATTGTCTAGAAGAGCTTATACACTTAGAGTTATTCAACAAAAAGTCTGAGATTTCAGTTGATTCAGATGTCATGCGATAGAATTTCTTGGGGTAGGACTGTAATATTAGACAGAGATAGCAGGTTGATAACACAGTTACCCCATAAAACAATGTCAATGACCTTTCAAATCCATTTAGATTGGACTTTTCAATAATTATTTTTGTGCATTTTTTATTTTAACATGGTATCACTAAATTCATACTAAAGTAAATAAAATACTGAACTTCTTTCATTGAAGTAAACATATTGTGAAGTTTTATTTTGTCGCACACTATTTTAAAAATGCATATTGTTAGAAACTGTGACAGAAATGTGCATATTTATCATGCACTAATTGTATTGATAAAAGTGATAATTTTATCAACAAAATTATAACCCTACTTGCATCTGTGTGGCCAATTCACTTGGAACGTCACAAATATTTCAATGAAAACTTACCGTAGTGACAAAAATAGAATTAACCCCTTAAGGAGTTAATTCCTAACACACACATTGAAAGGAGGAGATCAATTCACAATAAAAGGTTAATTTGTTCCTGATACAAAAATATTCAATAAGTTGATAAATTATTTGATGAACTTACTACTGTTTACTTTATTATTAATTGACAGTGCCACAAAAAATGTATTTATTTGTGATTTGTCAACAGATTTATATTAATTACTTTTCTTGGGAGGAATTCATGCACCTGCAATCATGTCATTTGCAATAATTTTTAGTTGATATTTCAAAAAAATTTCAATTAGTCATACAGAATTTCAGTAAATGATTTTATACCTAATACATATATAAATATATATATATATAAACAAATAATTCAAAATGATATCAGAATGGTTCACCCATTGATATTATTTTTGTGCAATGAGACTCTGTATTAAAGACATTTGTGTAAAAAACATTGACTTCAAAATAAATTATTAATTTATGTATTTCCAAAATACTATAGTGCTATATTATTCAACCAACTTTAAGAGTTTATGATAAGCTTGGTAAGATAAACAAGACTTTTCTTCTTACCGCATCAATATTTGCTGATAAATGGCTGCTCAGTGAATGAGATAATTTTTCATGGATTTTTTCAAGATTAGTGATTAAATATTATAAAATTTTTTAGGTAAAATAAATTATTTATACATTTATACTGATTCAAATGTACACGCGTATACTAATGATTGATCTTTTTCTGTACTCTATTTGGCACTGATAATGATGCAACATAAGCAACATACAAAACTGCTTTCCCATTTGTTAAGCTTGTATGTTAGATTTTACCTTTGGTAGCAACATAAAATTTAAAGCAACCTATTCTTTATTTTTTTAAATATTAATAATAATATTTAATGCTTTTTTTAAAGAAAAGACAGAGAAGTAACTTATGTCTCTCACATAAAACTGCATGGGAATAAAAAATTTCAAATTTTTAGTTTTCTATAGTACATGCAGTTGGGAATAAAAATGATGTTATTCAAAGGTGTCAGTATGTAGCTAGTTGTCTGCAATCAAGAAGTTTTTAAGGTCTGCATTGTATCAAGTAGTTACTAGCACATAGTTAAATACTGAATTTTTCAATTTAGGAAATAAAAAGTATAATAATGGAAAGAATTTCTGCAAAAAATAATGTAATAGATCCATACAATTATCACAAAATTGATTATGAAACAATGTGGATAAGCTAGATTGTAATTATAGAGGAAACGTTGCTACTGAAATAACAATGGAAAAGTGATGGCTAATGCCTTAAAAACTTGAGCTTAATGAAAAAAAAATAGCATACCACTGAAGATGAGCGTAAAACAATATTTCAAGAGAACCTAACTTTGTTTTTATTGTGAATGTCCAACTAGAATTAAGAAATTAAGCAAATAATAACATGAAATACCCTCACTTTATTTAGTCCATTATTATACAATAGGAAGGCTTGAATTTCAATTAGAGTGAATCCAGGTATGAAGATCTTTGTGGTATATTTGAAACAAAGAAATATAGATGTTCACATTCATCTGTATTTATACAAAGGCAAAAGTTGATGATTTATGCAAGATGAAACCCTTGACATAGAAAAATCAAATTAATGCAAATGCTTGTGAAGATGGGCAATGAACTCAGGACCAATACCACAGCATCCCCCAATGAGTGATACTCCAAAGTTGTTGATCCAATCTATTGCAATCTTCGTATAGACATCAGGTGTAATATCATTTCGAGTAGCCTGCGGAAGAGTATCGATGGATAATTCCCAATTTGATGGAATCGGTGTTAACCTATTGGCATAAGCTCCAAGACGAATTGTTCCAAGTTTGACTTTTTCTTTGTTTTCCTTGAGATTTGCCAGCGCCAATGAAATCGCCTCAGGCTCTGAACAATTAAATAGAAATGCATCTGGAACTGGCATTGATGATGAATTAGCCAATGAAATGATTTTTGTTAACGCATCTGTTGCTGATTCGCCACTTCGAATATATCCTCGACTATCCAGGGTCATTGAAACGAATACACGCTTAGTTGTTCCATTCAATGCATGTAATGCCATTATCACTTCTTCTGAAGATGATAGAGTTTCAGGCAGCCACACATCAACGTATGGTTCTAAAGCTTTTTTAATAATCTGGTAAAATGGGACACCTTCAGACTCTGGTAGCACTTTGTCAGGCCGATAACTTTCTATTAAAGGCGGCAACGAACCGCAGATATATACAGAGTCCCTGCTATTTTCTTCATCTCGAGCTTTCAATGCCAACTTTCCTGCCAGTGCAGTGAGGTCTGATATGTCTTCTTTTCTAAATCCAACACCTGGAGTGACGCCATAATTGTTGCACGTTATATACTGAGCTCCAGCTTTAATAAACGATGCATGAACTTTAACGACAATATCGTGATATTCTGGTGAAGTCAAAGCTTTCGCTGACCACGTTTTACGGTCATCTGGCACTCCCCGTCGTAATAACTCTTCGCCAGTCCCACCATCAAGCAACTCAACTTTTAGTGACATTATATTTGAGTTCTGTTTTCAGACAGTCATGATTAGATTGTATTCTTAATTCAGTGATATCTTAAAATATTTAGTTTACTGTCTAATGTATTACACATCAAACTCCTACCAAGACTTTCATTTGAGAAGCTCGAAAGTTTTGAATCGCATCGATATTTCTCCCAGTTTGAAAAATTGATTTATGGAATGAAGTCTTCTGAAGTAGATGCAACGTAGTAGAAAAATGTTTTTTCTGAGAAATTGTGCGATTAATTAAAAAATGTGCTACATCTATCGAGAAATAGAAAACTACCATCAAGAAAAGATTCATATCAAATAAAGCTTAGCGATGATTTCATTTTGACAGTTTCAACATTTTTGACGCTTTCAACATTTTTGACACTTATTGAAATCATTACATAAAATTATGCAGATATTCATACTTCTTAGCCTTCTCTGTCTTATATGTCGCCACCATGTATCCGCTTTCGGATTGCCGCTAAATCATGATGCTAGCTCTCCTTCTAGGCAGTTTTCACTAGCGGCAAATTCCAATGGTAGGAGTATTTGAGTAATATTAGATTATATCCCGTTAATATTGTATATTTGTCCACAGGAAATCTTAGCGAGTTCAGATTTGATTCGATTTTTAATATTTTTAGTGCGCGTAAGCCACCGGCTTCGTCAAGCGGAAATGTTAATGGATTGATTAAAGAAGTTCTTGGGTTAGTAGCCACAACAAATAGAGGATGCAATACAACACCTGAGCAGTTTTCTCGTATTAAGGAAATAATTACTAAGTTGGTAGATGGTAATGCATATCCCTTCATCCAAATGTTCTTGATATCAAGAGTTGGTGCTAGTATGGTTTTGAATCATAGTCCTGGCAATCGGAATAGGCGAACTTTATTAGTTTTCTGTCCCTACGAGAGAAAACTTTTAATTTCAAAGTCTCATGAGGTCTCCCTATTTTCTATTATTTTTGCTTTTAGAAAACACGGTGCTTGATTCAGCAACACGTTACACTTTAAATGGATCATGGGATGTTCAATGGACAGATGAGAAAGAAATTTTATTTTTAATCAAATCTGGATTATTTGGGCTATCCACAGGTATTTCTACTTCAATCATGAAACAATTACTTCTAACTTAAGTAAGGAAAGTTGTTCTCTATTGAGTTCATATCGTTTATATTAGGCAGCGTGTATCAGGAAATCAATATAAAAGCAAATAAGCTGTCAAATGTGATATTATTTGGTGAAGGCAATGATCCTGGTCTTGCAGAGGGATATCTTGAAGTTTTATCTAGTGCTTGGCCTGACCCAACCAGTGGCAAGGTTTCTTTCATGGTATAACTATTAGAGTATTAAATAGTCATACAAATAAGGTTGCTGATGGACTTTTGTAATAAAAGTTCACTATCTCTCTGAGTATAAACATTTTAATGTGATTATTTATATATGTAAGCTTGTCAATTAAGAGCTTTTAATAGTCGTTATTAGATTCTTAACACAAGTTAGAATATCAGATTACAGCTTTCTAAGTCTTCAACACATTCACTGTTACTATATTGATGGAGTTTCCTTATAATCTTGAAATCTTAAAATTCAGTGGAGATTCTGTTCATTAGTTTTGCTATTTATAAATCAATTTTATATGCCTTGTAAATTCTATACATTTGTAGGTATTCAATTGAATTGAATCTGATTGTGTTTTTACTTAAGTAATTTTTAAGTAGGAACTTTACCTTCAAGCTTAAACTTTTTTGCACCTTTCTGGTTGTATTCTAGGTCCTTTTTTAAGAAATTCTTTAGAGGCAATGTTCTTTTGAAGAGCAGGCAAATGTAATATTATTTTCCTCCAAGTAGAGAATGAATTAAAGGGCAGAAAGTACTAGCCCTTAGCATTGTTTCTTTGTTTCTACATTTATATTATCATTGTTTTATTGTTCACAGATTTTCTCTTAAACTATCAAGTCTTTCTTTTGGAGTTTTACTTCAAGACATTTATTAAGTGATTCTGATATGCATTTCAAATATAAATAGTCGATTTTTCTAACTGTCATTTATATTTAGTTTTCAGGATGTACGCTAAAATGGAAGGGCATAAAAATTCCTTTGCCACCTGTCGGAAAAGGTTTCTTTGAAACTCTTTATCTGGATAAAAATCTCAGGATAACAAAGGATTCTAGAGGAGATTTGCAAATTCTCACTAGAAGAAAATAATTTTTTTTATTTTCTTTCATGGTATAATTATTTTCCCAAGCTATCGTTCAAAATGCTAAGCGTTTAATGAATAAATTTGAAGTTTTTTTTGCAATTATGAATTTATTTAATTTTATTGTATTTGTGTTGCGTTTTAGGATGTTTGATGTTACAAAGATGGGTTATTCAGATAGATTTATGTATGCAACATATATTTTCCATGGAATTGATTACTTGAAGCTGAAGAATTGCTGTGATTTGAATTAACTATTAGTTGATCCCTATTACTCAAGACTTAGTTATGTTGCGAATTGAATTGCTTCGTGAAATGATCGACCACAATTTAAGCGATTTTGCTTTAGGAGCAGAGTTTATAGCTAAGCTCCAATTTCAACTTCAAAGTAATGAAACATTAGAGTTCAAGAAGTCCTATTATTCTGAATATTGCGTCAGACTTTTGAAAGAGCAATTTATTGAGTTATAATTGTGTACTAGTCCTCTGCGCAGTATTAACAGTAAGAAAATTAAATAAATCCACTAATGAGTAGCACGATACTGACAAATTATTCTGGCTTCTAGCATTTCAGTTTGTATGTTTGAAATGCAGAGAGAGCGCAAGCTGTAAGCTATTTGTTAGCTGCGACGTTCCTTATGACCCAGCCAACTCAAATCTAAAATAATATCCTATGACAATTGTATGCACAGAATGTTAACACAAGGACAAGCAAAAGACTATCAGCAAGCTTATTATATCAGCATTTGTTCATGCAAGTGAAAAGCTTTCCTAAATAACTCTTACTAACCCCCTCAATCAATATCCCGCTGGTAAACTCTTCTATTATTATTGCAATTAACAGTTTCAAATGTATGCTCAATGCACAGCAACCAATTCGGGGATCCGTGTGACTCAAGTCTCCTGCTTTATTCGAATCTTCCCAAGTCTAGCAGGTTGGGTCAACAGTATCAGCTGCAGCTTCTTTGACAAAAACAGCAAATTAAGATTCATTAACGGACGAGTTATAGTTTAGGGACACAATTCTATAAGTTAAGAATTCAACCTTTGAAAAGTACATAAGCAACTCTTCAAACTAGAAACATTAAATATATTATCATCAAAGAATTGAGTTAGTTACCTAATGTTATAATTCTGCCAATAAGTTACATACACAAATAAGTCATGGGAACAACTCGGAATGAGGAAAAAACTCTAGCAACTAAACAAATCACAAAATGTATATATAGCACTTGGTATTAAGATCTTAGTCTACAAGCTATGACTTGCATGGTCAAAAGTGACTTTTGATCACATGTCAAATCTAAAATCTGAATATCACAATCGGTTTTGGTGGATTTCAGCTGCAACATTCCTAACACCTTGCGCAACCTGTCAGGATCTAATATGTTTTTGCTGTGTAATCTGTCTTAAAATCATGATTCATTTACATGTTATAGTTCACGTACAATTCCTTCAGGGATTTGTATTAATAGTTTAATCTAATTTGCCTTGTATGCACGTAGAGTTGACTAGAGTTAAGGATTAAAATATGCACTATGATTGGGATCACAGTGCAAGGTAATGCAAGAAGAAAGAAAAATGAAAAAAACAAGGATATGTTATTGAGTAAGGATGTTATTCATCACACGCTATGAGAGTATGTTGCTTATAGAAGCATACTTCTGCTGGGAAAAGTAGAAACGTGATGAAGAAACCATCAGAACAGAGTTAAAAATATGCAATTACAAAGATGCAACTACATAACCTCATCAAATTTTCTGTAAGGACCAGAAGAACTGCGGAGATGAACTATTGAGTGTTACAAATGTGTTTCAAACAAGAATTAAAACTGGGACAAAGAGTATACTTATACAAACATAAATTGTGTTGCTAGAAATAAATATACTTCATAGCAACACGCAAACCCTAAGCTTAGCCCATCACCAAAATCCAGCAACGACTTGCTATAAACTTAGAATTCCAATATGCAGAACAATGACTTGCCATAAAACAGAATTCCACAGCTATAACTGTCAGGATATTTGCCGGTCCTGCTATCTCTTTAATTTCTACGGCATAACTGCTCGGTTATGTTCACTCATATTTGCCTTCACTCACCTAACATTTCGCCCACACTTTTCCTAAACTTTCGCCTCATTTACCCAATTGCGCCTTT
>JAULBW010031597.1:0-74750 GCA_032358265.1 Vaucheria bursata
GCAAAAAGATGACTTGCCGTAACACAGAACTCCACAGCTGTAACATGAATTAACTGTTAACAAGTTAATTCCTAACAGTTTGCATCAACTGGTTGCTGGATGAAGTGCTTGGTATCAAAATAGGAAGCTTTGGTTACTGAAATCAAATTTATTGTAACAGTTACTTAATGTTGGTGCCTGCATGTTTAATTTTAGGTGCTGGTAAGAACTGGCCAATACTGATTTTTAAGTTATTAACTGTTGGAATCACCGCATACTGAACTATATGTTCTATTTTAATAAAGCACTGTTGCATTAGAATTTGGATGATCAAAAGTCTCACTTCTAGTTGCACAAGTTAAGCACTGTGATTTCTTGCCTTGGGCATGTTAATCTATAATAATTTATATGTATTTGGTTTTGTTTTCTCCTATTCTTTGTCATATTCATTTATGTACACTTTATCTTCAAGCTTGATAAAGAGTCTAATGTTGGTGCATACAGACCATTGTATTCTTAACTAAGGTGCTAAAAATAACTAATAGTAATGTGTTCAAGAACTATGATGGCAGTAGATAACATAATTTTTGTTCAGATCAGTATAAGCAATGCATAACTCATTGATAGATACTGTTAAATAGTTCATGGAGCCAAGGGAATACTTGCGCTGACTGGTGCTACGTTTTGCTTTACAAGCCACTTTTCCCTGGGGATAAAGATGTCCAATTAGATATAATTTTTTTACTGTGTAAAGTACAAAAATTTTCAATGCATAGCCGGGCTACTTTTTTCATTTGGAGATAAACTACTGGGTTGCTTCTTACTTACATTTAGTAGGCTTCTAAGAACATACCTGCAGCTTGCTGAAAAAATATTCATATAAATCTAGCACTTCTTTAACATTACCATTGTATAAAATTCAAAATCACATTTACCAACTGTTTTAAAAGTATCTTTCTTGTTATATCAATCACAGGTTGCACCAACCTAAAATTTAGCACAATGCATATCCTGAGTTTTATATTTAGCCTTGACTACTTATCATAAAGTTTTATCTAACTCACCAACCTTAGCTGTTAGTCCAAACTGCTAACAGGCTATCAGCATCTAAAATCTCATATCTTTAATCCCAGCCTATTGAAATTTTACCCAAATGTTTTTTAAGCCATCTGGTTTATTTGTTTAAATGTACTTAAAACTACTGTAATAATGTCATCATAACATTTATGTTTTAATCACTAGCCATCCAGCACAATGCCTAGCTTAAATTCTGCTAACTCAAGGTAGTTTAGTACAGTGTGTGATTCATGTTGTATAATTATCTTGCCGTGTTGCACAATGTATGGTTCAAATTCTTGTCATTTTGACCATCAGGCAAACATAATGACACATTGTCATCATCTGTCTCACTGAGCCTAGAGTTGGTTCAAGTCAGATTCAGACAAATTTGAATGTACCACTTTAGTTGCTAGGTGAATCTACTTAGTTATGTATATTGCTATCACTGCAAAACATAATGACTGTACTTCTCATGGCACTCTTTAGAAGTTCATTGCATTTATTACACTTACTTGTATTATTTAATAAATGGTACTCTAGCTCAAAACTTCTTATCATGTGTATTCTACATTTAATAATCTCTTTGCAATTTATAACTTGATTAACAATTTTTTTGAATCTGAAAGCTTCTGAATATTAAATTTGAAACAAAATCAGACAAAATAAAAAAAAATTCAGAAAAAGTTGAAATAGATTACTTCAAGGTTAAATCCTGTTTCTTACAAAACTCACTTTTAATTTAAAACTTATACCTGTAAGAAGTTATTAAGATATAGATACAATGCTCAAATGATTTTTGAAGATTTTAGTCTTAGTAGCCTGGCCCAATTTGTTTGTGCTAATGCTTAGAACTTTATGTTCTCAATAAATTCACTTTGAGTGTCTATGCCTAATCTTCTAAATGCTAATAGCTAGCCTTTTTCTGCACTACTTCAAAATCATTTTTGTCAAAATACAATGATCAATCAGACTTATCAAGATCATGATAAATAGTAAAGCAAATTGAACATTTGATAGTTTTTTACAACAAAAACTGTAACAAAACTGATGATCAAGATGGCATCAAATATATGCAGTTGCTAAAGATTTATTAGCAAAAAAAATATATTCAAAACTGAACATAGTCTTTTTTGAAAATGGATATAAAGAGCACTTCAGATTTCTGAAATAAATTTATTTATTACCCATCAAAACAAGTACAATGATTTTCTAATTAGCTTTATTAGTTAGATTCTATTCTACATAAAATATTTTCGAAGAAAATTAGTATAGTTCATATAATTTAAATTTGCAATGAAACTAATCAAGTATTCTGATAGGATACCTTTTCAGTAAGGCAGAAAAACAATTTCAAATTGCAAGTTTCAGCATAACTTGTGTTTGAAAATAATGCATTATTTTTAATTCTGAGTAATATTTCATATCTTCAGTCCTACACTTCTAATGCATAGAACTTCAAGCAAATCAGATGCACTTGTTACAAAATTTCAGCCATTCCAAATAAAACTTGATCAATTCTGAGTTTTAAGCTGTAAAACAACTTTAAAGTTTTTTTATATAAGAGTAACTAAATAGTTTCAATGATCATGCTACAGGAGCATTGTACAAATGATCTTATTGAAATCAGTACTACTTAAATGCTATACAATCATTAATTGAAAGTAGTACTCTGTGTGATAATTCATTGTATAAATAGTTTCAACAGTGATGGAATGAAATTGCCACAAAATGAAACTTGTTTGTTGCCAATAATTGTCAGGAATGTAAAATACAACATAAACTCAAGGAACTTGTGACAGAGCACAAATATTATTACATCCTAAATTGTGTTGATAGAAGTGAGATAACTTTATCAACACAACAAAATATCACTTACTGAAACTTGTTCTTATAATTTAAAGGGGAACTTGTTCTCATAGTCAGAACTGAAACTTCAATATAGCATTAGGAGAAATGTACTGCAGCTAGAGAATAGAATTAACTCCCTTAGAGGTTAATTCCTAACAATAATATGCTGTAAATGTTGCAAGTATTTTAGATTCAGGCAATATAAACAGCATTCCAATTGGCACCAGTTCTATGAATCTGATTAAATTAGTTGTGCTTTTCAGTTTTATACATTTGTAGAGTTTCCTTCAGCTGGTAACATGTAATATCTTGAAATAAGCAGTTGTAATTACCACTTGTCTAAAGACCTCAAAAGCAAGCAATTTATTACAAACTTAATATCAATTCAACACCAAATTTTTTTGCTAGCCGTCACTTGTTGCTGCAGAACCTTGAAAATTTAATAATTCAATACAGTTGCAAAATAAATCTATACTGTAATACTACCAGGCAAATGAAAATTTACCAGTAAGAGGCATTGCGGATAATGCTGCTATTCTTTTCAATTGAAATTGCTAAAATTTTATAGCATATAATAACTTTTTTAATGTATTTTCTAATTCCCAGCATCCCATTTGGAAAATTTGAAGTATTAAAGAATAACACTAAGTTTCTGCTCTCTTTGACCAATTTTAACCAAGCCACAAGTACTAGTTTTAGATGTAGAAGATTCACCTTGCTGCTAATATTCGGCTTAGTAATTGTTAAGAGTGTTTGCGCAGAACTTGGCCAATCCATATGAATAAATTTGGTGGTTAACCCCTTCGTCATAACTGGGAAACTGATTGTAGTTTGTAGATGTTACAGAAATAGTGGAGTTAAAATATTTTTACTTATACAATGACACATTGTGCAGCAAACAAAACTTTAACCAATCATATACGATTAAAGTGCAGAACAGTTAAAAGAGATGCGTGTCATCGAGTAATTTTTCAATGTCTGTAGCATGTACTGGGACCCTTAGGAAACTGTGCCTACCAATAAATGAATATCGAAACTTCTAGAATTTTGAAAGAAAACCCATTCAATTTTTCGAATATTTATTATGGGGTTTCAAACAAAAATATATTTCTCCAACCGCTCCACCACCTCTACATTATCAGACACAACGGCAACTATCATTCTGATAAACCAACGCCCCTTGCTATAAGCGGTATATTTCACTTTACTGCGTTAAATTAATAATTTATCGCAATTACCAGCGCTGTTTTTAAAATGAAGAACGTATCTGAATCATGTAATTCCTCCGCTTTCTGTGATATTCCGAAATTGCCCTGTGTTACACCAGATCATGAAAGAGATGAATTCAAACTTATATCAAATCAACTTATTTTGAATGTTCCTGATTCTCCTTTAAAGGTTTGTGATGACATTTCCGGGTCATACTTGAAGAATTTTGAAGTCGATGAAAATTTGCTTACCACTGGTAACACCTCGCCGTCTTCTACCTTAACCGGAGAAACGACTGTCTCAGCCTCGTCAGATTCGTGGCCATGGAGCTCGACCTTACTAGTAAAGGCTTCGCGGAGAGATAAATGCCTTCCGGTTCGCGATATGCCCATGGATTTCTGGGTACGTAGTGAAGAATGTAAGCTTTTGAAAACCCGTCATTTGGATTACATTGATAAACATTACTATTCTAGAGAACAGTTCATTGAAGATACTGTTTTTTGTGATCCTATGACGGGAATAGAGAGTGATATTGTTTTGGAGCCAAATATGTTTCCTTATCAAACACCATTAGATGTCGAACATTGGACTCTTTGGAGTCGTAAGGATCTCACTCATGAGCAAGTCGAATCATGGGTAAATAACTGGATTATTATGAATAAACCTCATGTGCACCATTGGAATTACGATGATAATGCTGGTGATCGATCTATACTATGGTTCCATGTGCATGTTTACTTACAGTATGATGATGTACGCTTTACTAGACCCCGCCTAACAGGGAAAGATGTAGACCAAGAAGCAGATGAACGATCCCATTTAAAGCGATCGAGGAGATCTCGAAGCCGAGCTGTAAGCCCTGATCCTTTGCGGCGCCGAAAACGAATAAGCGTCAGAAATAACTTTGACCCGAGGAGGGTGTGTGAGTGACTGTGTACGAGGAACGTTTTTAAGGTTTATAATAAGTTTAGATTCCTGTGCATTTCTTGAAATCTCCGTACTTCCCGAAATCTAGTCAATATAATTGCTCTAGTTTTGATTTGCGTAATCTAGAACAACTTGTCTGGAGTGGGTGAAGATGTTTCTATTACTAGTCGTGAAATAAAGTCAGGCATTATTGCCAAAATTATTTCTATTATATTCAACCTCAATTCCTGCTCTTTTTAGTGTTGTAAATTTTTTCGTTTAATATATATTAACCACTAGTAATTTGGTGGTGAGAGAATAAATTTCATTCTATTAATCTGAAATAGTGGACTTTTATTTATGAACAGTACTTTGCAGAAAAATATATAATTCATATATATATGAAGAGCATCTACTGGTCATTGCAAATTCGTGCTGCCCAGCATGTACTGAAAGATATTTTGAGGATAAGCAATTTTTAAACGATTCTTATTTGGAGCAGGTGATTTTTTATGCATCTGTATAAAGCCTTTTTAAGTCATGTATCTCTGATTATTTTTTCCTTTTCAGTACTACTTTCACATCTATTCTGTGATTTTTCCAACATGATGTATTTGATTTTTATTCGACAAAACTCTAAATTTTAGATAATGAGTTCAACAAACTTTTATTATACTAGTATATTTTGGATTGCAAGGAGATATTTCAACCTTTAACTTCAGATTTAGAAAGGATTGCTGCTTTGTAATGATTGTGGAGAATGACAGTATGCCGTACTGAAGGTAAAATAGCATAAATAAAAAATTTAGCGAACCGGAAGCAACAGTATTCAATCCTGCCCAGACTGGTATGAATGTAAGATGTCATAAGCACCAAATTAGTCACTGCTACACAGCATATCTTACTTATTAAGATATTACCCTCAACTGCAGTTTGTAGTCAGAAAAATTGAAATTTTAAATTGATAAGATGTTAACTAGATTCTATGGCTGGAATTCTAAATCATTATAAAAGTTCCTTGTTCTTTTGTTTCATTCCATAAACTGCTATAATGTTTTCTTATTGAAATAGTGCCAGCTCTCATGCTGTATGGTGCACCAACGAATTTAGATAAATTATTGCTCCGTTTTAAACAAGCATTGATATAATTCCTTACTGCTTCAAGTAAGCAAATATGTAATTAGACTTCTATCAGTTAAATTAGCGAATTATGCTAACATTACACTACATGGAACAAATCAAGCTGTTGACAAACTTTTGGAGTTACATGGCCTCTTTTTGCCTGCTGTTAGATTTACTTTGAAATCATAAATATATGTGCAGACTATCTAAATTTACAATCTGAATTAACTTCAAGTTTTTCTCTCCTATTGCCTATCACTACCTAGTATATTGCTATCATATGGATAAAATAATCAGTAATATAAGTATATGAATATCACTTAGATTAATATATCAAGTACAAATTCACCAATATTGTTTTATATTATAATCAACTACATATCTCCTTTCAATGTTCTTTGAATTTTTGAAACTGAAAAAGTGCTGTAAATGTGTAAATTTGATTAACTCTAATGCATATTTATGAAATGGGAAACATTACCAATGATATACTAGACAATACTCTAACTTCTTAAAGCATCTCTTTAACAAATATTATCATTATACAATTCAACTTAAATTTGGCAGTATCAATCAATTAACTTTATCTACAATGCCTCTTCCTTTTTATGTAATTACACTACAATAATTTTTTTTGCTTCCTAAAATCAGATAAATGATATGTGGAGTAAATAAGTCATAGTTGCCTTCTAAGCATTGGCAAATATATGAAGTAAGATTAACACTAATTGATAGCTGAATTCAATTTTTCAAATTTAAAACTAATCATAAATATAGAATCGAACAGACCAGGAACTTGATTAGTCAAAATTAATATAATGTGAAAAGTTTCTCACATAAAATCTATTGTGATACAAAAATTTTTTATTAGTTGCAGTAATCTCAGAAAATGCATATGTTTTGCAAATTGAAGCCTGTAAAAAGTTCCACAATTAATTCAAAATTTAATCAGCTAAAAGTTAAAGAAAATACTATATATTCGCATTAGTTAAATTAATACAATTTTTTATCAAACATTAATGTCATGAACAACAAAATCTGAAAAAAATCACTTTCAACTATCTCTATAAAAAGTAATCAATTTCAAAAATATTTCATAATTCAAGCAAAGAGTTTGCCAAAAATAAATGCTTGAATATATAATGTTTACATTGGTATTTTAAATTCGGAAATATTTTGCCAAATGTAGATAAAAATTACTAAAATACTCCCTATGCTTTTGAGATTCTAAATTAATTTAAACTTATGAAACCATTGATTTCTACACATAATAAATATAATTGGAAAAATTTTTGAAGCATAAATAAATACAATTTTCTTAAATTAGTGAAATATTTTTTTGTGTAAATACTGTAAACAATTTCATGGTTCAAAAATGCTAATTTAAATATGTATGACAAATAATATTGACCAGCAAATTTAATTGTAGTTCTGCAAAAGTTGGTCAAACTGCAAAAAAAAATAAAACTAAAATATATAAGATACAGAAACAAGAGATATAATACCAAAAGAATAATAAAAACATGCACCTGCTCAAAGAAATAATTTCTTCCCACAAAAGCTCCAGTACAAACTTGTGATTTTTTCAGTTATTGCTTCAGTTCAAGTTTAACTGTGTAATCTAGTGTTTGTTATCTCAATTTAACTGGAATTAATGTTAAAAATAATATCAGTAATCATGCCTCACTTTATTCCACAACTAGTGATATAAACACCTTCACTCACTCCAGAAAAGTTGATTATTGTCCTACTTTCTTTGAAAATACAGTTACACAAATTACTACATTTCATATATGTGCATGCCTCTTTATTTGAAAAATATGAATGCTATTTTACGATATAATCTTTAAAAATCTCGAATATTATTGAGAAAAGTCGAAGAACACGCAAAATAAAACAATTGTAATTAAACTAAATAATATAGTAAGAGTATATCATATGAAGGTATGCAAGAAGGGAGCTTCTCTGAAACTAACAATATTACTCTGCACAGTAGCAGGGTAATTGTAGTGAAACAGAGTGAGACATATTTTTACTAGTTAACAAATATCTAGCACAGATCGGCCAGATATTGAACTATGGGGTTATTCCATCAGGCATTTACTGGAGATGTCAGTTTGGGAAACTTCGATAAAATACTTTATGGAATAATGAAACATGGTGTAGATGTTAAAGATACAGATATCGTTGGAAGGATCTTTTTTGTATGTACAATTAGAGATAAAGAGTATGCTCCTATATTGTGACAATTATGTCAAGACAAAAAAGTATTAGTATTGTACCTGAATAGTATGATAATAATTACCATTATGCATAGTACTAATTTTTTTGTATGACCCCAAGTATTTTGTTGATAGATCACTTTCGGGTTAGGGATAAGGTTAATTGAAATAAATAGCAGTTATTAAATAATAAATGTATCTGGAAGGTTTTTCTCAACAAAATATTTGGGGTTGCGTTTGGAATCTAGTAAAGTTGTTAGGAATTGATTTGTACGTCATGTTTTCTATTTGAAGATTGTTTGCTGATAATCATTTATATTTGAATATTTTTTGTTGGATGTGTTGCTGAGATTCAGTTTCGGCAACGCATGATGGTACTTTCTTAATATACTACTATTTATACTCTTGATGTATTTTCCATTTCAGTCTTGGTAGTACTCACTAGATTAAGGAGTTATAACAAAAGTGCACAGTAAACTTTCTTTAGCGCTGCCGTAGTTTTTTGCTTTCTAGTTGAAAAACATTCTTGTTAAGCGAAAATGATTACATTGAGTTATTCCAATTGATATTTTATTGCTCTGTATTAAATGAATGTGTTCTAACTGATAACGTAAAGGAAACATGAATCAATGGCTCAACAACCTAAGACTCTAGCAATAAAAATCATATTTCATCACGTATTAACCAATGTTTTAAATCATTATGTATTCAGATTTGAAAAAGTTTTTTTAATGGCTTTTATTTGCTAAAATTTATACATTTACAATGAAAAATGTTTCGATATAATTTTGAGTATACAAAAGGTTCATCAACAAATTCATAACATGCATTGCAAAAGTGAAACTATATGAATTAGCCAAACAATGGCAAAAATAATTTCATTAAATATCCAAATATATACATGAATTGTCAACTTTGTTCAAAATTAGTGATTGACATCCATTGTCAATGGCGACTGTTCTAGAACATTAACTAAGGCGCAATTACGTGGGTATATCTAAGCATATAGCATTCAGTTACTTTGAATTACGTGCATGAGGTTTTTTCAGAATTCCCTCTTGGTGAGCCCATTCTTCAATGTCCGGTAAAAATTTTTTATAGTCGTAACCAAGATCAAATACTACTTCTTCTGCTGTAAATGACCTGTTTTTTAGACATAATAGCCAATATATTAATTAGATCACGCGACAAATGTACTTCTGTTTTACCCCAACCAAAACACCTATGTGTGGTATTAAATGTAATCTAATCATTTGACGTTTTACTCTGAATTACCAAGAGAAATAAATTTTACTGATTCTCATTAATTTTTTTCAGTAAAATTGCCTGTTAAGTTTTCATGCCTAGAAACAAAATTCACTTACAAAAATTGCCCATTAAATATAGCATATCAAACTTTATTCTTGATAAAAATGCAAAAACATGCATCACAGTACTTAGAAACTTAGAGGTCGGATTTTGGATTATTTCTAGATGAGAAACGTCGTTCGTTAAATTCAAATCCTCTAATGTAAAATTTCAAAGATATTGTAGCGTAAAATTGTAAACTGTATTCAAGCAGAAATATCAGTGGCATTAGGTAGAATATGAATATCTTGTTCTTAGTGCAGCAATTTCAGGCACAAAATATTAATAGTCAATATCACAGCTTGAACTATCCTTAGAACTTGGACATTTGTCAAATCAGATAACCAGAAATCCGTAGATACAAAAGAAAAGATACTTACGGCACGGACAAAATACCTGGGCACCATATTCAAATGGTACGCCTACCAGAATATAATGCGTAGGCATTGTATTCGAAGATGAAGACAGTGAAAACAGGAATTACAAGTTCAATGAATATTTAAAACAACTTTCGTAGATTCATGAAATATATATGCCAAATTTCAAGCTAAAATTAAAATAGTACTAAAAATTGCGATTAGATACTGCAATTTTAAAGAAAAATTGTTCAAATTTAGTCCATTTATTACCTTATTTCTCTGTAACGGATAGTGTATATAGTTCTATGCCTATAAACAGTAAACACAAAAAAAGCTATCAAAGAAAAAATTGAAAATGTAACAAAAAAGGAGCAATTCATATGCAAAATTTTTACCTTTTGGGTATGTCACCACGGCAGTCATACTCGACATCTTCAGCAATAGCCTTTCTAGCTTCTTCGCTAATTGGGTCATCAACTGCACTACGTAGCAATTGAATGGCTTCATTCGTATCGCTTTCTGCTTTACGTAAGTCCATATAATTGTCTTCAAAAGCATTTCTCCATAAATTGATGGATTCATTAGTGCGGGCCTCAAAGTGATTCATACGGTTCTGAGCTGTATTATCTGTGACTTGAATCCCATCCGTTCCTGTTCCCACTCTATAGGAGGAATGTATTGATTGCCTAGGCACATAATTATTGCATTCCGGCATCTCGGAACTTATCATAGAGCCTCTAGATCTATGACTTGACCCTAACAAATCATTAGCTTTGGGAACATTCAAAGGTTCAAAATTAGTAGGCCAAGATGGAACACTGGGTTGGAGTCTGCTATCAATATCAGGAAAATGATCTGGTGGTGAATCACCTGGCAATAGTCTGGCCGGCGAATAATCATTCCACATTGAAGATGTACCTGTCCCATTAGGACTTGAACAACCACCAGCTGCAATGTTTCGATAATTTATGTGACCGACGTCTGACCAAGATTCACTCGGTGCTGAGGAACCACCAGTCACGACAGCACTTGTACAAATATCATTTTGGTTCTGGTGCAGTGAACCATAGCTTGGAGCTGTATTAACTGACAACTCAGAAGTATCATTGGAAATAAACTCACTAAATGCTAGTAACCTTGAACTTGGCTGAGAAAAATCAGTCTGCAATAATGGGCTGTGATCTGGCGAGGTAAAAGATTGCATGTTTGAAGGAGAAGAAATGGTGCCAAATGAGATTGAAGTGGGAAAATCAACCTCAGGGCTTACGGTTTGTTCATTAGGAGAAAGTCTTGGCTGGACATTTTCATGCATGCCAATTTCTTCCTCAGCATCCATAGCTATGTCGTCATGTTGATAGCTAGAAGAATGTACGTTTTCAGATACTGATTCGCTCACAACTTGAAGTAGCTCTGTTATAGAACTAGGTTGACCACATGCATGATCATTACTACCATCCATTAAAAGGTTTGAAGCCCATCTTTCGAGTTCCCTAAAAAATTTTATTAAAGGGAAAACTAAAGGAAATGTAAAAAAGACGTATTTTATGGTAGTTTAGATTGCTATCAGATCTACTAAATAAAATTATACAAAAAGAATTCATTAGAATATTATGTATGAATAAATAATAAGTATATAATTGGATATTATACCTTGCAACCAGATCTTTAAGTTCATTCTTATATCTTGACCGAAAATGAACTCTTTGGCATCCATATTGCTCTAATATGTTAAGCGTTTTCCTTAGTTGAGCCATTCTGAATGTATTGAGCTTAGCATTCTACAAGAAAAGAAGTGGAAATGTAAAACAACAGTACTGGATTCATTACTGATTCATAGTATTCAATTATTCACGTAGTTGTAAATACATAACAAAATATGATAAGTGTACCATTGATTGAGCTACTATGAAGAAATTCAATGTCACAATCAATCATTAGTGCATGAGAGAATGAAATATCACTGTTAAAAAGCTACCGGTTTAATTACACACCTCTTTAGAAGATAATTCAACTAAACTCATTGAAATTTCGGCCGAACTGGACCAATCTTGGCGCTTTGATTTGCTCCTTGTAATATGAGGATTGCTAACCGTTTGTTTAGGCTGCAAAGGTAAATATATGATTAAAAATTGTAAATTTCAATAATAAACCAACTTATGCTAATTGTTTCATCAATGTTATAACGAAACTAAGCATATATATGAATTAAATGAGCGTCCCCAAGTATTGATATTAACGAGATTCGACCCTGATTTTTACACACCGTAATATTGCGCTTTCTGGGCGTTTTCTTGCTTTGTCTAGGCATCATTATAGCTTCTTCAGGTGGTATGGGCGCCATTACTTGCTTTGTATCATTCTCAGCTTGTATTCGTGAAGGAGAAAATAAATCCACAATTGACGACCCTATGCTCCAAGCCAATCTTGACAAGCCGCCCATTCTATTATTTGATCGTTTCGCAGATGGACCATTATCCGAACTGTCGTTGGTTCGCTTCGGCTATGAAAATAAGATGAAAATGACAATATCATCAGAGTCGAAAGTTCTTAAACTAAACTACACTCATTCGAAGTGTCTAAAATCATGAATATACAACAGATTCGAAAAAGTCGTGAAAAACATAGCAAAATATCTCGATACTAGCGAAATAACGTTGAGTAGAGCGACACTCATTTATGCCCATAAATAATATTTCTTTATGTACTTTGCTATGCGCGAAGGAAAAGTAGCCTGTTAAATATATCAATGAACTTAAAACATTGTAAAATCATGCTTCGCGCTAACCATATTATCCGATAACTTTTTATGCGTGTCTGCCTGAAATGGAAGAGAAACTTGTCAGTGCAACTCAAGGTTCACGTTTAATATACAATTTTCCATGATTTTGTGCATGAAGTTGAAATAATTCTAAAATTTTGAAAGAGTGGGATGACAAATGGGTTATTCTAAGATCCAACACTACAAAATTCTATTACAGTAAAGCCTCTCAAGCTGGACACTTTGTACATGCAGACCCTGGACAGCTGACAAAACAATTTGATAGATACATACGCTGCCCCCGGAACTATGTTACAAACAAACGGTCATAGTGATTGAAATTTAAACAAAAAACTGTTGTATTCATATGAATTTAAAGAAAATTTAGCATAACCTTTCATTTGGGACAAAACTCCCGAGGTCAAGTTAGAAAATCTACGACGCGATGTTTCTGGGTTAAATTTACCTTCCATCAATAGGAGTATAGTTAGATAAAACACTGGAAAATATATTTGCAAGTGCAGATGATTTCTGTTTAGGAAAAAATTAGTGAAATAGATTAAGGTACAAATCTCTTTTTTCATTCATCATTAATTAAAATACAAATAACTGAAATCAAATGGAAGAAATTGAGTTGCAGTTCATTTACCTAAAAAGTTGTTTTTTTTTGTGAAGTGTAGTATCTGAAAACTCTCTCTCAATGATAGTCTTTTTACTGTTGCTATTTTTTTGTACCTTGTTGAACACTCTTGAGTCATGAGAGCAGTTGACAATGAAAAGTGCCCAACTTGAGATGATATACTGCTGTTTTAATGGATAAAAACTTGGGTCATGTAATACATCTAGATAAATGCAATTGTATTTTACTTAAATTTAATTTATTAATCTGTTGGCTGCTTTTACTTCAACTCAAAATCATTTCTAATCATCCTCTCAAACAGATGGCAGGACATTGCAATCATTTATGTACAGCATCCACATCAAAACACTTTAAACTTGAATAGTTTGTTTAGAATGGCAAAGAGATGTATCCAAGTAAAAGTACCTTCAATGTAATACTAGATTTCATACAAAATACTGTGTACACCACATTATCAAAAACGGGTACTCTGCCTTTAGCTATAGCAACCAACATGATAGCCAACAGTATTGTGGAGCTTGATTACAGAGGTTCAAACTAAAAGTGTTACTTTTGTAAACTTAGTTGTTATAATACACAATTCTATTGTACAGCAGAAAAAAGGTATTCCTGTATTTTTAAAATGTTCATTTTGTAAAATTTACAATTTGCTAGTTTCAAACTTAGTGAACAAAATACAGTCAAAAATATTTTCAAACTATTAAATTTATATTTTTGCTGTGACTTTTAGCTTAACCTCAATATTTAACTAACTTTTACTAAATCTTTAAATAGAAAGGATAGCACTAAAATCAACAAAATATTGCAAAAATGTTCTCATTTCAAATTCCAATCAAGAAATTTTTAAGCAAATCAAAATTTAATATTTTGTGCTCATTATCAGTTGTTTGGCAAATCAAAATATGTTGTGTGACATTGCAGATTTTTTTGGGATAGTACAAAATTTTTTGCTGGGCCTATTTGCACAATTTTCTTACTCTGAAAAATGTTGCCATGCTTCACTGCTTGTAAAATCAGAATCTTGCAGCCTCATTAAATTCATTATCAATCTTCACCATAGATTACTTGTTTTATGGGCATAAAACTTTAATCTAAGCTCAAAAAACTGTCATAGTTTTACCAGTTCTACTTATAAAAACAGTTTTTATTTGACTAACGTATCTGATATGATCTTATGATGTTTTATATAGTACATTCACAAATAGCCATGCTAAAACTGATACCTTTATTTATATGTTTAATCATGACAGGTATTGGAAAGAAATCTACATTCATGCTGGCACTTGCCAACACTTCTCTTAGAAATTCACAACCACTTTAGTTAAATTCCAGCATATTTACCTACTTATCTTTTTTACATTGAGGCATTGAGCACTCTCTACTATAGTGTTAGAATACCAAATATATTTCATATCCCTTGCAAGTATTTTTGTAATTTATGACAGTATATTTACATGCATTGCATTATTACTTAGTTAGCATGGAATGAACATGCATTGTTACTTTGTTACTGTAAAACTAAGTTTGCCATATATTGTTGAAAGGTAGTTCTATTTCAGTGACAGCAAACTTTTGAAGTTAAGAGCTCTTGTAGCAGTAGTTACTGTAAAACCTGTTAAGTCAAACACTCCATTGTGGATGACAAATTGTTCAGTTTAATCAGACTTTAATCACTAGTTTGTTTTTTCCAATAAGTAATGATTCAAAAATGTGTAGAACAGTATTAAACATATTTTACAGACATACATTTAAAATCTGCAAAATTTTATATCAGTCTTTATTATAATTTAATAATATAATCAGAAATAAAAACTTGTCCAGATATTGATGATTATATAATCTCCCTCTTGATGACTTTGCTTAATGTTATTTATCCCTTTTTGCAAAGAGAGTTTAAATTTTTTATGCTTAAAACAATTAAAATGCTGATACCATACTTTTATCAGATCTGGTAAAAAACAATGCAGTATTAAAATCATTTAGCACGTCAAGTTTTGCGTAAAGATCAAGCTCCTTCACTTCCATATAAGGGAAGCCTAAGATATGTATATTTAAATTAAGAAAGTGGCAGTATTGGAAAAAGCTCTGCAAGTATAGTGCTCAAATTACTTCTGCGCATATCCTCGCAGCAACATGTTCAAATTTTTAACACTATGCACATAAAACTAATCCTCTAACTAGTATTTTAAAATATGATAAAATTGAGTCAATTTTTAAGTTACAGGTGAAAGTGTTCATGTTAAAGAGGTTCATTAGAAATAAATATGGAGTGTACATTCTAAAAATTGTTCTGCAGACGGGCATTTGGGATAAAGCAGTATTTGACTTACTAGATTACACTGTGATTATGCTCTTTTTCCCCCCACCTTTTCATGCTACAAAACCCCAAGAGTTTCAGAACCTGCTTCTATTTTATGATTAGATGGTGTGTTTTTATGAGACTAAATATAATATTATGCAAAAACAAAGTATAGGTATTAGAAAAACTTTGTCAAGAAAAATAGTGGCAAACCTGACATATGTTCAAACACTCTCAGTCAATTATGACTATTTTAGATTGGTGCATAAATTAAAAATAGATATTTGTTACTCATGTACTTGGTATAAATTGAATTTGATCTAAAGCTAATTGCATTTAAATTTTATCTGAATGAATTACTTGATTTTATGTACAATTTTTTAATAAAAGCTTTTGGTAAAAAACTTATATAGCTACAATAGCTGCTTCCAAAGTGCAATGTTTTTTCTAATTTAGTTACTGATTGTGGAATAGTTGGCATAATATTCAATCTAGACTTTCATGAGTTTGGGTCATTTTCCCAAACCTACATTGCCGTAATCCCTAAGGTAAGTTTCAATATTTGGATGTAAATTGGAATGGCTAACACATATAATTCTGAAACAGGTTCTTTCAATATATTTAAGTGCTTTGCATGCTGCAATCCTATGTGCTTCTATAGATTTTGATACTATGCAACAGAACTACCTAATTCTATATATAATATCTAGTTTATTATATTAGGATTTAACTCCCTTAAGGATTAATTCTATTTTTACAGCTGCAGTAAGTTTTCATTGAAGTATTCATGACGTTCCAAGTATATTTGCTGCATAGATGCCAGTAGGGTTATATATTTTGCTGTGTAGATAAAGTTATCTCACTTCTATCAACACAATTAGTACGATAAATATACACATTTCTTTCACAGTTTCTTTTTGTTGTGTTTCAACTTTCTAACAAATATTAGTTTTCTGGTATATTTGTTTGCAAACTAGGTTTTGTTAATCAGCACAATCCAACTTAATAAGTATTGGCAAGTCAATAATTTGTCAATCAAGATGTATCAGAAATGTAATGCACAATTAAACAAAAACTCGACAGGTACATGTATATTTATCGTGTACTAATTGTGTTGATAGAAGTGAGATAACTTTATCTACACAGCAAAATATATAACCCTACTGGCATCTATGCAGCCAATATACTTGGAACATCATGAATACTTCAATGAAAACTTACTACAGCTGTAAAAATAGAATTAATCCCTAAGGGAGTTAAATTCTAACAAGCTGTCTTCCAGTAATAGCCAGTACATCTTGTGGTATACATAAGACATTCAAAACATATTTAGTTGTTTATTGGCAAATAAGAGCTATTTCGGTATCCAGAGTGTACATGTGCAATTTGTGATATGCTATTAAACATGTAACTGTGTGCGTAGATGCCAGTAGTGCTGTGAGGGAATATGTTTTACCATTGAACATATATGCACTATAAATACTTTTTAAATGCATCTGGTTTTATACTCTACTACACTGAAATATTTTGTAGTGGAAACAAATTTTGCATCCTGTAGTTATTTGACTGGAAATGAAGTTACTTTTGAGAATGTCTATAGCACTTTTAAAATAATATTTTAACTTATTATAAATAGCATCATATAAGTATTGAGTATCTGTTAATTTATAATTTGGCATCAGTGCACTTTTTTCTGTACTCAAAATAAAAATTTGTCAATAAAAACTGCCTCATGCCTGATGTTGAGTATAATGCTCTGATCTTTGAAAAAAAATTGACACAGCATAGTATGGAATTGCCACTCATGGGGTGTGTAGTATGATTTCCTGCTTACATAAAATATTTGTTGTTTGACAACTAGTAGCTATACTCTTCTTCTATGTATATCTATGTGTTCTGTATCCTTCTTACACATTTTATGACATAAAAAATTTGTGGTGATAAGCTATGACATATCTATGAAATCTTTAGGGGCAAATATGCATTGATCTACTATTAGAGCAAAGTTTTGATTGACTATCTTTAAATTAGTTAATTTGTCTGAGGCTTTAAAACTGGTTGCTCAAAGATAGACCTCACTGACTGTAGTTCAAGGTGGGAGTTTTCTTAGGTGCTGTTATGGGCAACACTCTATCTTGAAGTACAATAAAACATAGTAGTTATGACACCACTGCTCTTTCCTTACTATCTACATAAAGCTCTTCTGTACATGTGTACTAGTGCTGTTCTAATGATGACTCAACTGACGCACAACTCATTTGCCAGCCACTGGGAAATCTTGGGAGTTTCAGAGAACCATAAACTGGTTGGCCACTACTTTCAGTGTCAGTGTGTATGTTCACAATGACATTTGGATGGATCATTATTAGATGTAAGACTTGCATTATGGAATCTACACTTTATCAGCATTAGGTAATGCAGTTTCAAGAACTATGCTGTTTTTGAAAAAAGTGGTTTTATACAAATTCACATACAATCCTTTGAGAGTTACCTAGCTCTTTTTTTGTCAACTTTGTTCCATTGCACTCTAAAAGTAGTCATCTTTATTTTTGATAATGGTTGGTTGAGAAATTTGCAAAAGGTGCAATGTGTGACAACTTTTTATCATCACATAGCTAGACCTATCTAAATTTGTGCTGTTGAGCTGTAGAATGTGAACTGTTCTCATAGATATTTTACAGTTAGAATTTGAGAATAATTCAAAAAACCTGGTGAAGATTGCACCTTTGTTGCTCACTAATTTTTAATATAAAGTTCAACATGTTGTTTATCATAGATTTAAACGCTATTGGGAATATTGACCAAAATTATACTGACAGAAAAATTAGATTACAAAATACTTTAGATGAAACACATTAATCCTCAAAAACTCCCGGTAAACAAATAAAAATCAGGCAGAAAATTGTATATAATGGAATGTTGTTTCTGCCACTAAAGCAGAAAAACATAATGCCAATTACATTACAATTGAAATCAAACATCTACAATAAATGCAACAGACATAAATATATACTACTTTCAATGCTATAAATTTTAGAACTAACTATTCCTGTACAATATATGGTACTGTTTAACTAATGTACAATATATAATAAGTGGCAAGTGTTAGAAACATGAAACGCAACAGAACACAGGAAACTGACAGAAATGTGTATATTTATCATGCACTAATTGTGTTGATAGAAGTGCGCTAATTTCATCAACACAACAAAATATAAAACCCTTCTTGAATCTGTGCAGCCAATTTACTTGGAACGACATAAATAAACACTGACTGCAGCTATAAAAATAGAATTAATCCCTGTTATTTCCTAACAGCAAGTTGCTAGGAATTAACCTACTTAGGGGTTAATTCAATTTTTGTCACTGTGATAAGTTTCTTCTGGAGTTTACAGTAAAGTTTCAGTGTGGATCAAGACAAGAAAAGTTTCAGTTCATGGCTGCATGTATACCAGTAAGGTTATATTTCTTGTGTTGAAATTATCTCACTTCTGCCAACACAAGTTAGCATGTAATAGTACACACATTCTGACAGTTTTCTTGTGTTCTTGCTGTTTTACATTTCTTACATAAGTAAGAATCTATCACTTAAAGTATAGCTTGTGCAACTAAATCAACTCAAACACTAAGAGTATCTGGATCCAATAATTCACTTGTGCTTTAACATTGTGCTATATTCCAGATCTTGCAAAACACACCATTTGTCAAAAGAATGAGAACATGAGCACTTGTTGTGAGACTGGCATGCTCTGCTGAGCAGAGATATTGTTTTACATTGTGATCACTATGTTTGTCAAGACTTATAACTTGTGTATAGTGGCATTTGACTAGAAAATAAGGTATAAAATAATAGGAATAAATGTGAAATATATACAAGAATTTTTTATGTTGCAATAGAATTTAATTACATTAGGGCAAACTTCATTTTATATTGCACCTGCAACATTTATACAAGCTCATTAACTTGATAATTCTTGGAAAAACAGTTATGTTCTCTACCACGTTCTATATAAACTAAGGTTTTTCAAAAGCGCGATTAGATCTTTGGCCACAAAAATAATTTTTGTGCCTAATGACATATTTTAGCATTTTTGTAACTGTTTTTGCTTATCAATGCATCTGTTTTAAAAAAAGGATTTGATCAGAAACTTGCACAATTAATTTTTAGCTGAGAACATGATGTATTTAAACTGTAATGAGAATCGGCAACAGAATTCAAAAATAGTACTGTACACATTATTTTTTAAGCTTTAATAGCAAATTAAATACAACACAGATTGCACTATGGTAAGATAGGATTTAAATATTCAACTATCACAATGTACAGCAACTTAGAGAAATAGTTACATGTATCTATGGTTCCATTATATATTTTAGCCCTATATAAAATCTTTTTTCAAATTTGAACTTGATGTACTGTCCACTTTAAAAATTGTAGGATCGTTTAAAAACAGCATCTACATTGAAATAGGTGCCAGTTTCATTCCAAGTACTGGTAACAAGATTTTCAATAAAATTTATTACCAAATTATGTCAGTTTTCAAAATTGAGGTGATCACATAACTTTTTAGCACATGAATAGAAAATATAAATATTTATTGATGGTATAACAAGGCTTTGAACATGGCTTAAAAAGCTGCACAAAAAATTTCACTCTAAATATCTTGACTGATGAAGTTTTATGTAAAACAATTGACAGAAATATAGGGTACAATGATTGTTGAATGTTTTAAAATATTTTAGAAGTACTTGCTGTAGCCACATAAATAAATGTTCAGCAGATGTAAATAAATACAATACATAGGGAAGTAATTGGATACACTACATCCTTGCATTTATTTATATAATCAGAGTTTCAAAAATTTATTTTAAAGTATAAGTACGGTCTGTCTAACAAACATGTTGCAAATAAACCATCATTTTGTTTTTATTGTATAGGCAGTTAACTAAATGAAACACTATAAATTTCTATCGGCTATACTTGTAAAGAGTACATTTGCACTATAAATGAAATAGTAGGAGGTAAAAAAACAACACAGTCATATTTGAAAATAACCACAACAATGCCCTGCTTTATTTTAAAGCTATAAAAGTGGTACATTTATGCTAAAAATTGTGTGAAAAAATTCAGTCAAAAATATTATTAAACAGAAACCAGGTTTAACACTACATTGGAAATAAAATCAACGGCAATGATTATCTTGAAATGAGTACGTATTTGACAGTACTTATGTAAAACATGCTCAAGCTGGTAATATACAGTAATCTTTATTGTGTACTTGTGACAAAAGATACTCAAAAGCTGAGAAAAACTTATTTAGGATGAGTCATTAAATTACATGATAAATGAAATGCTATGACAGCTTTTTCACTTTAATGGTTACGTGATGGTTCATTTTACAGTTGAACAAAAATTTATGTTTTATTGGACACTCAATGTGTTTTTAACTGTGCAAAGCTAGAGCTTAACTTGAATAGTTGAGGCATGTACCTAATCAATTACTTTAGAAGTTGCACATCTAATCAATAGTGCATACATAATGTCGGAGGTGCACTTTCTTCAACACAATTATATTTCAACCACTAACTCTGTTTCCTTTTCATTTTTCTTGACACTTTCACTATTTTCCACACTCTGGAAGTCAATTGCTCAGAGGATAAAGAATCATATATTTAGGGTTTCAGACCATCACGTGCGTTGTTTAAGCCTCGCATATTCTTCATAAACTAAATATAAATTTTCATTTCTTACTTCCTTTTAGCCTGATTTATCTTACATTATTTTTCGTTGCCTCACTTCACCACCACATCATCATTCGGGCCCTCTTCTTTCGGTACATTTTTTACAGTGTATGCTATTTCATTTTAAGGAATTAAAGAGTAAAATGGATAGATATTGGTTTCGTGACTGATCAATATGGAATTTTACATTATCGGGTCTTAAAATTAATTTATCATGCGTTTCAATAATATTTGACAACTTGGGCAGAAACAGGTAGACACAATATAAAACAAAAGTTAATCCTGCGACAAGTTTTGCATAATGACGAGAAAAAGTCTTATTTCAGTAAATTTTGGGTGGCTGCTTTTTGGCTCTCAATCTGAGATAATCCTATATAAGAATGATGGCAGATTCCGCAGTTGTGATCCCAATTATTTGCTTCCCAATATTATTTTTGACTCATATGTACGAATTCAAAAGAATGAGTCAACTTCGAGCCCTGTTTAGTCAAGTTCGTAAGGGTTGGGTAGAAGAAAATTATCTTAAAGGACAGCAGGCAGTAAATACCACAAGAGATTATATTCGGTGCGTACATAATGACATGTGACGGGTATTCTTCTACCCCTGTTTGATGCTTCATTTATGGTCTCTTTCACACATTAGCGTTTCTCTATTCTTTGGGAACACTGCGATCATAATTGCAAATTTTGCAGCTGGTTTTGCAGGAACTCGTTATACATCTTGTCAAAATTCGGAGAACGGTTGTACGACCCATGATATGTAAGAAATAATCAAAATTTCATAATAGACGACTATTACTCATATCTTCAGTAAAATTGAAAAAGAAAGTCGATACACGGTAATTTCTTAAACCAATGATCGATTCAATATTTATTTATTCCAGGATTCTGAGTGGTACTTTTATTGCCAATAGTTATATTTTGATTATTAATTGGTAACCAGAAATTTTTTTTTGTTTTTCTGCATTTGAACTTATATTAAAATTTATATTAGCATGTCCATGTGTTCACTCAATTTCTGCTTTTTTGCAGACATCTTCTGATAAAAACAGGCATGCTTGTGACCATAATGCTTAGTATTTTTTTCATGTTTACACAGTGTAGCAGGTAAAATTAACTCTTAAATTACTTGCCAAATTTAAATAATGTGCAAGTTCTGTTATGTTAATTTAGTTTACACCAATCTCCATGGCATTGTTCAGTCCCAGTTAATTTAATATACATATATATATAAAACACTTTTGGCCTTTGAATTGACACTTATTCAAGTACTCTAATCTCTCATTTTAGGGGTAAAATTTTTTGGGGTAAGGGCACAGTTTCCTACCTATTGCTTTAACTCTTGAAAAATAAGATGGCAGGAATAATATGTAAGAGTCCGAAAGGTCTCACCCAGTTATAAATTTTACTCTTTTTTCAATCGAAATTCTGCATTAATTTTTATCTTATTTATTTATCAATGTTAAAGTGAAAATATTTCAATATTCAGTAAAACTATGGCAAGGGTAAGCATGCTTTTTTTTTAATTCTCTCGGTAATAGGTTTATGAACCATTTCAGTTTCATGATAAACACAAGATCTGTAAATGGAAAATTACTCCCAAAGGCTTTAACTAGGCGAGTATTTGACCATGCTCATGCATACTATGGGATTGGATTACGAATGTACTTCCTTACTGTTCCTGTATTTGCGTGGTTTTTCACTGAATGGACCTTGCTGTGTATTACCCCATTTTATGTATTAGTGATAAAAGGTAGTTTCTGAGTATTAACATCCATTGAAAATTAAATTCAATTATAAAATTAGGATATGCAGCATTGGCTAATATTACTCTTTTGGAATATTTATATATATAATATTAACATTTGTCACCAAAATATTTTGTGTAAACCTTTAACTATTATTACGCTGCATGTTCGTGCTATGAAGAAATCAAGCCAATGTTTCATCACTCAGCACCGATATATATTTCAAATCTATTTTTTAGTTAACTTCTTTTTATTTTTTTCTCTATTGATTTGTAAATATCATTTTCAGGTTTAGAGTCCGGTTCGTTCATGTCCAAAGAACTGTCAACATTAGAGCAGAACAGCACGGTCAATCTTTCACATTCGAATCGACCAATCAATCGTATTATCCATGATGAAGAGTCACTTCTTTTATCCACATACTAAATTTCATTTTTCATACGCGTTATATATAAATGCTACATAGACAATTTATTTTTCCTTTATTTCGTTTGCTATTTTGTAGATTTTGATAAAATTAGAGTTTTATTCAGAAAGTTGATGCTTACAATATATAATGATTCATTAATTTTATTTTCTCATCTAGATGCCATTTCATTTATCATAGAATTTTTTTATTAGCATCAAAATGTTTAATCTAATAATGATTAAAGCCCACTTTAAATTTGAAAATATGATGCAATACTATTATAAAAAATCTTGACGACACTTAATGCGGGCTCAATTCAGCTCATTTCTCACGATGAAAGTTTATATGAGGACTATACCATTTGACTTTCGGCGATGTGGCTTCGTTTTGACTGTTTTTCTGGTACACAAAATTGAAAAAATGATCAAAACTGTATTAGATTTCATAATTTTAAAATAAAAATAGATTTTAGGTGTTTACATAAGAAAAGATTATTATGTGATCCTTTTATAAAAGTAGCAATTGATTACACTGTAACATTATGAGCAAAGAGCAAGACCTTAACAGAATTGTCAAGATTTATAGGATAAATTTAATTCACTAGGCATTACTTTTTGAGGCAGTAATTTTCATTAAGATGTTTTATGACGAGTATTCAATGTATAATTAAGACAAAAAGTTACATAGCATAGCATAGAAGCCTACCTGTCGGTGGAACTGATTCCAGCTTCTCGTGCTTTTCTAGTTGTGTCACGAAGTAGAGACACTATAGACGAGTCAAACGTTGTTGTAGAGCCATCTGAGCAGGATGCTGCATTACAGTCAATATCTCTACTTGTATGTTTATTTTTATGCGCATTTAAGCCATTATTACTTGTTACATTCTTGGACTGCTCTAACTCCCTAATCCTCGCCTCCAAGATAGCTAGTTGCCTAGTAACAGATATTGAAGTTTTCGGGGGAGATGATGGGGCGGTCTTTGCCCCTATTATTTTTTTTGGGGAAGATAGGCGGGGGGTCCGTTGGGCACGAGTCAGGGTACTTTGCTGAGTTCGGGCTAATTGGGCAGTACACAATCTATCTGTGAGCTCATTCAACTTCGCCAACAGTTCGTTTTCTTCAGTGCATAAGCTCTTCTCATTGGCTCCTTTTGTTTCAGTATTAACATTTTTATTATGATGACTAGGACATTGCAAACCTCTTGAGTACATTTTTTTCTTATGGTCATGTTTTTCAATTTCATTTGGGTAAATTTTTTCAATTACAGTATTTGACTGGTCTAGTATTTTTTCTTTGCAAATGCTGTCCTTTATTCTATCTTTCTCACAGTTTTTCGACTCCAAATCATTTGGTCGATCAAAAACAATTTCATTAGTTTTTTCCTGGTAACTGTTTGTTTCGTTACACGATCTAGATTCATATCTTTGAAAATTCATGCCATGTATTAACGGCAAGGCTGACATGGGCCGTTTTTTTAATCCTTGTTTCAGAATATTTGATGACAAGTTGATTCTGTCGTTAGTCTGGAATTTGTCAGTTTCATTATAAAAACGTCTTGGAAAAGCAGATGTCGGGCGAATTTCAACTTTTTTATACGGATTGGTTTCGGATTCTGTAGTTTTGAAGATTTGCTCTTGTCCATGTTTACGCCTGTAGTAGCAATTAAATTTGTAAAAAAGGAATGGGTAAAAATTAAAAAAAATATTTTCTGAAATATTGCACAAACCGGCCAGTAATTTGAGTAATTTGATATGTTTTATGTAAGCATAGCCAACAAGAATAATAGTGATATATCAACTCATAAGGTTAAAATTTTTTGTTTAAAAAGTTTGCATATGACATAACTAACTCTTAATATCAATATATATATATATATATATGTTGATTTTCTCTAGCTAAGTTTAGCATTTCAGTCCCTAGCACACCAAATTTGCCCAACATGCACCAAAACTTAAAATTAAAGTCTCGAAAAAATTACAGCTCAGTTAATATTATGTGGCATGGTATTTTTCAAAAAAATTTGATAAAAAGACCATTCGAATAAAAAACATGGTCAATGCAAAAATTGTATGATCTCTTTCAAGTCAACATTGTGTCTAGTTATAAATTTTTTTGTTGCGAATGAAAAAATGTAGGTTCAAGTTAATCTTTTTTCAAAATCAACCTTTCGTCAATATAGCAAATATATATAATGCATTTGAATTTCAAATTCTGACTGATACATATCTTTGAAAAATCTTGCTGAGAGAATAGTGGATCTAAACTATAAAAACACCGTTTTTGCACGGATTTAAGTGAATATAATTGAATTCAAATATGAAATTAGAAAAATAAAAAATTTAAAATTTTACATACCTAAATATGGCTTCATTCTTCAGTGGAACTTTACTCGGACAAGTCGAATAAGCTCCAATTTTATAATCCCTTGCATTTCTAATGATTTCTTGGCTACCAAGTTGAATAGCTTTATGCCGCTGACAAAGTGATTTGTAGTATGAAATGAGTGGATGATCCCATCGAAAAGTGCCACTTTCAGCATGAAAAAAATATCTAAGAAAAAAAATTCCATCTCACATATGTAAAAATAGAAGCGACAAACTCTATTTGAAATTTGTATTTAAAAATTTTATGTGCAAAAAATTATGTATGGCAATTATTGGATTATAATAAAATATAATGCAATTGCAAGACAGAAAAAATTACTTGACAACAAATGAATATCAACCAGAAAGTTGACATCCACATCCACAGTGGCAAGTCATCAGATTCAAAAAATTTACTTGTCAGTTTACAGTTCAACAAATAGTTTGGAGTGTACAGTTAAATGCTCAATATATTCATGATTTATGCATACATCATGGTTAGCAATTATAGTTAAGTAATCGCTATAAATTAATTGAACCAAAAGCAAGATTTCAGTTCCAATTCCAAGGGGTTGTAAGGGCAAGAAAGCTCCATCACTTTAGTTAGGAATGGAAAAGTTTTTTAAGGAAAACACTTAAAGAATAGATGAAAAATTAGGTGGGGTTTTGGTAGTATTATAAATGTGAATAGCAGATTTTTCAGCTTAAAACCATAGTACTCTTAATTAAAGGAAGTTACAGTATCGATGGGAAGCAGTTACACTCATAAGTATTAATAGCTAGTTTTTATGTTACAAAGTGAGCAAATTGCAGATGTACGCATATTCTTAAATATTATGAATAATATAAAATGAATATTGCACAAGAAAACGTTAAACAGAAATAATAAGTTATTGCAAACTGTAAATCAAACATATGCTACAAACTATGTATACTTATTGCTAAAGATTTTAAATGAATTTATAAATACGCTAATACAAAGAGATATTAATGGATACCATGAAAAGTAATAGAAATGTTTAAATAGACTTTCACATTTTGTACTCAACATTTGAAAAACTATTGAACCACATATATACAAAAAACGTGGTAAATCACCTCTAAGTTATCTCCTCATATCTAATAACCACTGTTAACTTATATCCCCTACCTGCTGCTGACTTGACTAAGATGACCCCCCCCCCCCTTTTCATTGATTATCTCTTTAATTTATACTGAAATTTTGACGTGATCCATTCACTTGAATAAGCTTTTTGTATACATACTGACATACATTCACTAAAAATTCAAGTATTTTTCGGATTAACCTGTTGCCTTCATCATTCTCTTGTACCTTCCAGCCCTCAGGTAGAGGTGCTTGTAAGGCTGCTTCAGCAATCCATAATAGTTGCGAGTCAGTTTCAACACATAGTCCCAAGCACTGAGCCATGTGAAGCACATCACAACTCACATACAATTCTGAATTTTCGCTGCAAATGGCTGATTCAGTGATGTTGGCAACTTCAGCTTTTACATTAGATGATTCGGGCCAGTGCGTTGACAACTTTATAGCTACATGTGGAATATTAAGAGAATTGATATAGAGTATACCCTAACTCTAACAAATATGCCAGGACTGCTAAATTAGTAAATTATAATTTAAATTCATAATATTAAAAAATCTGAAGCCTAAATATGGCTTTTTGCTTATTTATCATAGGTTAAATTTTGTTTAAAAAATGAATTCCTCGTGACTAAAATTTACTGCATATATATTAAGACCAGGTAAAATAATATACCAATAGATAAATTAAAAGAAAAGTAGTCAAATTCATAACATTGTAGTTTAACTTCCAATTCAATTAGGCGTACTAATTTATCTAGCTGAGCTCTATGTATCTAACTGTAATATACTGAATTTGCCTACTAGCATCATAAGTAATAACTAAGCACCTGACTAAACAATAGGTTGATATTTCTTACTATGGTCAATGTAGTAAAATTTGCTGGGCAAACCATGGCTTATGGAAATTGCTGTTGAAGGTACAAGTGAAAAAAATATGGTGAATGAGTTTTCAAGGCTTCAGCCATAAAAAGTATATAAGAATATTTAAAAGGATAAAGCTATTTTATTCAAATATAAGAAATCCTGGAACCATAATTTTATGTCTCTTTGCTTGTTGCTTAATTAAGCAGTTATTTATTTCTGTAAAAAGTTTTTATTTGCTGTAATTTTTTATTTGTTACAAGTTAATTTATCAAAACAAAAAATTTTTTCGATTGAATATAAAACATGGATAAAAAAAAATATATATATATATATAATTTCTAATACGTCAAATACCTTTTATAAAGCGCTCAATGTCAATCTTAGCAACATCTTCACCCTCAAATCCATCTGCAGAATACTTCAAAACTAGTCTCTTCATATTGTCTTCATCCAACTCTAATCCCAAGGCTACTAATCCAGCAGCAAAATCATCTTCAGACAAAATCCACCTTCCACAATTTTTTCTCTCTATACTATCAATCTAGAATGACATCAACATAAAAATGGCGATAAATGTATGCACTTCTACAGAATGTTTTATTAGAAAAACTACTGCATACCGAAAAAACAGAAACATCTCCATCCTTCACGGGAGTTCACAAAACATGAAAGTATCAGAAAATCATTGATGAATCATAGAAAGAATAATTGAAACAAGTTGCATTCATACAATTTTTCTGGATAATATTTCAGCAATAATCTTTTATTATGTTAAGTGGCATGTACTCGTATACAAATACAGTATACTTCAGATAAGGCAAATTTTTTTAACAGATTTTTGCTTGTAGCGAATAAGCAAAAAAGTAACATTATGCTCAGTTCAACTGCAGATTTTTACTTATATAAAATGATCTTGGTGGCTCAACAGCTTTGCTATATCTCCAGTAAACTGCATTAAAGCTACCTATAAAATTTGTTTCATCTGAAAGGTCACAGTTCTTGTAATAAAAAATGTTAACCTTGTGATCTGACGATTGCATAAAAGCATCTTCAAGCCATGAATTGTGACGTTCCTTAGACATTCCTTGACCAGCAATATATAAAATAACATCATTATGAAATTTTAAAAAGTCAGGATCCATTACAAAAGAGCAAAAGTCTCCAAAATATATCAAGCTTGGACAGCATGATATATGATGCAAAACCAGTGCTTCAGTTATCTAGAAGAAAAACAGAAAACTTTTAATTCTATAGACTGCAGTTAGTAATATAGTCAAATAAACTTATCACATAAGATAGTAAAAATTGAAAGAAACATATATATATATATATATAATTGCATCGAAAATCACCATAAATGTAATTCATACATTATTCATACAAATTTATATCAATAGATAGACATGAGTACATTTATTCAATAGCATAGATATGAAATAATGAGATGTATAGTTACCATACATAAAAAATTTTGTTTTAAACTTTCATTTAATTAGATATCTGATAATCAATTGAAAATAGCATATATTTAATTATACAATGCTTAAAGAATTACCTCCATAGATACATCAATACCAAAACCTTGCAGTGAAAGATTAAATTGGTCAATATCAACTTTTCCTGCCTGCTCTCTATCAAAATACTTCCATATCTGGTTCAATCATAAAATTAAATTTGTTTTTTCTCAAATAATTGAAATAATAAAAAATTTCATATTTAAAATATCAATAGGCTCCTTTTGAAAAGAACTTTCCACATTTGAAACGGTAAAGAGGTATATCTTCAACCTATACTCAGTTTGTTCTTGTTGCAAGGTTAAAGTTTCAAAACTTAGTGAAAGGTAATGCAATCCAGTTTCACATAGAAGTGAAATCTGTATTTATAGACAGAAGAGTTACTTCAATATTCCATGAGCCATTTTGAATGATTTTTTACGTACATAAGAATTTCTAAGATACAGCAGTATTTTATACTCTATCTTCAAGCATTTGTGCACAAATAGTATTTAGTATGAAACCATCTTTTAGTGCCTTAAACTTTATGCAGAAAGTTGCTCGAATATGCATACCTTTTGTAAGCTTTGGGCTTTTGATGAGAGAAGCATCAAGATTTTTTGCCGCAATCTCTTTGCTGCAATAGCCACAACTTCATTAAACTGTAAAGAGAAGTGGCTAATTAATACACTGTGAAGCTCTGGGATATCATGCACTATTCAAAATAACCATATTGAAAAGACAATTCATAAAATTAAAAATCATTAGAATTAGTTCCAACAATTTGTAATCGAAGTAAAATCATAGAAAAATTGTATTAAAAAAGCTTAAATTTAAATTTGGCTGCATGCAAAAAGTATTCCGCAGAAAAATAATGGAGATTTAACCCACCTCATTGGAGTCATAAGCACTATCCAACTCAGCCTCAGCAATTAACTCTAGAGGACATAATACAAAATCTAATTACAAATTACATTCACGCTTTATTCAAATACAACAATATACTTCAGAGTTTTAATATAGACACTCTACCACATAGAGTTAAATTCCTTCAGCAATGTGGCATTGTTAATTTTACAACGTTACAGAAAATAAATGGGAAAACACGAAAGTATTTTAAAATATACTATTATTTTTAATTCGCAAAAAATACAGCTACAAAAAATTTATAGATAATTGAAAGAAATTTTTTTAATTTTTCATAGTAGTTTTTCAATATTTATAGCTAAAATTGTAAAAATTCAATGACTAACCTTTGCCTTTTTGATATAAAACGACACTATCATCCTCAACTGCATCCATGTACAAATCTTCATTAATATCTTTATAGTAATCTTTAACTGATTTTAAACTTTCCGATGAAAATGTTTCTTTTAAAAATACTTCATTTTCAGAATTAAATTGATTACCATAAAAATCTGCGTAATCAGGAAAGTTGCAATCTTTCTAATAAAATAAAACAGAAAATGATTCAGATTACAGAGAAGAAATTATAATTCATACCAAGTTGATAATAAATAACTTTTTTGAACATTGAATATCGATAAAATTTATAAAAATGTACAGAATTTTTTAATTACATTTAAAAAATACTGTGTTTTCATGCTACCAAACTTTCAATACATATCATAAAAGAAAAGTTCTTCAATTTTCATCAGTTTTTCAAATGTACAATGTATACTTTATGTTTTCTATAATAAGCCCCATCTAATCAGCCCCATTGATAAAATTTCAGAGAATAGTGAAAACTTTAAATTGAATGAATAATAATCTTTGAAAAAAATATTCTTTAATTCATCTGTTCTTTATTTAGTGCATACATTAAAAGACAATGGTATTATATTTGACTAGCTTTTATCAACAACCCTATTTTTTAATGCATCTCCTTTGAATAAAGAAGTTTTTCGTTCCATGCAATTTTTTGAAATAATTCTGGAAAAATACAATCTTAAGAGTGTTAAAGCACTAACTGGATTATCTTGAAGACAGTCATTGAGGTTGCAAAATCGGTCATGTCTAGACAGTACAGGAGCAGCAGACAAAGGCCTCTGTCGAGTAGACAATGATCTTTTCCTTGAACTAGCACTATGAATACGAAGATTGACTCCAGAGTTACCTTGACTTTCTATTTGAATGTAAGATGATATCTAGCTTTAAGTTTATTTTTAAAATTGGTCTCATAAAGGCTACAAATAAGATATATGCCTATTTTTCTTTACATCAGATATACCATTAAACAAAAAAAGCATTTTAAAAAACAATAAATGCATCACATTTTAAAACTTTTGAAGATTTCCAGGCAAAATAGAATTCTGAATTTTCAACTTCTAATAAACTTATTTTTGTTGAAAAGATAAAAATCATGAAAATATTTGAAAGAAAAAACTTTAATTGGCTTAGCAAAATATTCTTTATTTTTACACTAAAAACTAATCAAATAAGATTTGAAGATATCACGAATAAAGATACCTATATTAAACAGAAAGAGAGAGAAAATAGACTTACCTACCCCAAACCACATGCCTACACTCTGCGGACGTTCCTTTTCATAGTTGAATTTTTCCTTTGGTCTCTCAAGATATGGCTTAGGGGGGCAAGATTTTTGCCTTTCCCTCTGTTTTCTGATTGATTTATCATGGGTACTTTCCTATATCAGAAATGTGTGTAATGACATATGTACATATTCAGTCACCAGTATATATATATATATCTATAAGCAACAGTAAAGATCAAGAAAAATTAAAAAAATATATTTTTTGTCACTTAAATTTATTTTTATTTTGCTAGTAAAAATTTTACCAATGAAACGAACGTAGAAATGCCCAAATGTAATCTTAAACAGCTGCTGATATATGTTTAGCAGAATTAAATTGAAGAAAAAAACATAAATTAAAGTAACTTCAACCTCATAGCATCTTGAGGTTTTTCTGCAAGAAAAATTATGCTTTCCTATTTTCAATCTGTTTGCTTCTCTTTTTTCAAGCCGAGCTGACCAGCGCTGTATTTAAGCAGAAAAACATCAAAAGTGATTTGAATTCATTGGAAAAATCAAACTGAGAACTCAAAATTTTTTCGAATCATCTATATTGTATTCAAAATATAGGATCTTTAATCCTGTCAACATCTTATTGAGCCTGTTCACCAAAAAATCTATGTTGAAACTTGATAAATTTTTACAAAATAAAATCTTTCAGGACCTGTCTGTCCATATAATGCCTCTGTTGTTTGAGCTGTTGCCTCATTTCATTTCCATTGAATTCACCTAAGTTCTCCTTACAGCAAGAGCATCTTTGACGGATTTTGTCTAGTAGTCTTTGATCTTCTAAGTCAAATAATGACATTCCTCTCAGCTGGCATGGCCATGTCTGGAATTTTATTTCAAAAAATTGCAACATTAAATTTGATAAAAATGATTAACTTTGAAAATAATAATTTGTAATCAGGTTTTTAAAGTTGCTATAACTAATTAAAGACCATAATGATTGACGCAATCATTAATCTTAAGTATGGTACTGGAAAAATAGGTAGTTCTAATTTAAATTTTTTTAAATGAATTGAAAATATAAAATTATAATAATTGCACGTCAATAGTCTTATTTATCAAATTATATAATTGTGGAAAAGTTACAAAACAAACCAATTCGCTTTTTAGTATATATTGATTTTGAAGTGTTGGAAAAATGAACAAATGAGTTCATAAAATGATTGCGCTTCTGAAACTGAATGAGTGGTAATATTTGGGTGATGTCCTAGAGGCTAGTAAACAAGAGAAACGAAAAATCGATGAAATCTTATATTTGATGGGTTTAGAAGATGAACATTTTAGGTTTGTTTTTTAATGACCCTTCAAGTTAGAGATTGCAGCTCCATTTTTTTGAAGCAAAAGACAACTTGACCCAGATTAGAAAAAAATTGTAATCGATTTATATGGCATAGTAGTTCAAACTTTGCACTGTTTATTTACAATTAATTTCCGTTGAGTAATTATGCATAATTTGTACATCAATAGTATTGAATAAAAGTAATTGATTGCATATGTCTGAATCAAGATTAATATCATTCAAACCCGGTAAAGGTTTTCATAAATACAACAACTTCGTGCACTTTATTTCTATGGATAATTTTTTATGAAAGCCAAATTCACATATGATGGATAAATACTTGATTTGAATTAAATTTAAATTTAAAAGCTAAATGTCTTCTTACATAGTCATCACAATCATTTTTAATTCGACGATGCGACCGTCTTCTATCCTGCTGTTTTGGCGCGCTACATTGGATTCCAGTACAACCGCAGTATCTAGCATCACATAGGCTAGATATAGATTGAGAACCTATTTTTTCACAAAACAAATTAGATTCTACAGTATTTTTATAGTGATTCGGGTTAGGATGGCTATATAGCATAGCGAACGGAAATGTATGAGGTAATATAGGACTTTCATGTTTACGTTTAGGCGTCAGAGATCGATCATTCATCCGAATAAATTTAGATAAAGAAACTAGATCTCTTTGATCAGCCTTAAGCTGTTGCTCAAAATCCAATTCAAATGAATTCAACTGCTCTTGCAAGTGTTGCTCCTCATTCGTTTCACTAATCACAGACTCGATATCTTCAGTGCTACTAGTGACACGAGAAGCTACTGAATATGAAATGGATTCAAAACCAGAACTTTCTTTTTCATCGAAGCACTCATAAGATTCAGAATCTTTCATTGGCGTGGATTTAAGCAAGAGAGAAAGTTGGACTTTTATGAAATGTTCAGGAGAAAAAAACCGTTTCAAAACTCCCACATATACAAAATTCTAATGTTGCAAACAGTTACTTACGAATCAAATCATTGAATCAATTATCTACGTACGGTTCACTTCTTCAAAGGCATTTCCATCATTCCACTTCAAGGCAGCTGGGTTATAAACGCAACTTCTATGGCTAAAACTGTTACCAAAGAAGCTGTCACACTGCTGCTACTCAATAGATAATAGAGCTAAAAATCTTAATATTTCTACATTCTGCCAACAAATTACAAATATTATTTAGTACGATGGAGCCACTTAATATGAAACCAGCTACGTCAGTTACGTCCACTTAAAATAGACCTTTCTTCATTCTGAACTCAATTATTACATAGAACTAAACAAATTTTACAAGCCCTTGAAAATATATCTCAAACGTAATGTAGAATTATGTATAAAAACAAAAAACTATTTATTAGATTTAACATGAGCAAATTTTTTTCAGTGTGACCGAATTTCCAGCATCAAGCTAGAAAAGATCTTAAATGTGCTTTTGCTCTTGACCAATTTTTGGATGACTACCACTGTACTTTAGTCTATGGAATTGCTGCTATAAATACTGTTATGGTAAATCTGTTAGTATTAATTTGATTTAAAAAAGTTGTTAAATCATTGTGCTACTACAATATGTAGTGATAAAGTATATTTCCCACAACACTGAAAGAGCTTATTGAAACTCTGACACTAAGTTAGTCTGAATTTTTTGAAATACCCATCCATCTAGCAATTCTTATCTATTAATGTCATGAGGCAAATAAGAACTATATACTACTAATAAAAAAGTCAGTTTTTTCCTTCACATTAAGCTGCATGAGTTCAACTACACTTCAAATTGAATTTACTGGTAACTGGATATTGAATTTGGAATCTTACAATCGATATTTTTGTGATTCCTTTCATGCTATATTATACTTTGAGTATTGCAGCATTTGCATTTAGGTAATGAAATGAAAATTTTTGCAAGTCAATTTACCATGTATAGTATATTATTTTCTCCAAAGTATTTTTCCTAGAGTATGACACATGTTCAGTCTATTGCTGCTGGCAATCAAGAAAAATGTTTGTGTTCCAGGCTTCAAGCATGATATTGGTTATCATTTATTACTATATATTTCAATCCGAGACTGTAAAAACAGGACTTTGCCAGTACCTCTATTTATTTTATTATAATCAAATTATATGAAACTACTTTAATTTACTGAAGCCCGTCAGAGACTTACCATATCGTAAAGGATGGTTTAAAATATGCATGAGTGATCTATGTCTACACACCATCCTCAATAGACTAATTATGTTAATAGATAAATAGCTTCACAGAGAAATAAGTGCTATTAGCATTGAACACTGTTGAACATATCCTAGTTTGAAGTTCTTGCTCTTAACTTAAATACTGTAGACGGCATGGTACAAATTGTATTTACAGTGTACAAAGAAATAAAAACAAATATGGAGCAGTGACAAAGGTATAAGAGTACAAATAACTGTGTCGAAAGGTATAAATCATATAAAAATTACTTTAAATCTCGTCATGTTTTTAGAGAATCAATCAACTTCACTTTAGAACTTAAAATATATAGTACGTGCACAACTGATGAAGCTCAAGATGTATTCATAAGTTAATTGAACTCAATTCTCCATTAGCAGGTAAATGCATGAATTTGAAATAACATGTACAAAAATAGCATAAATACATTACAAAAAAATATCGACAAAAAATTTGGGATGAGCAACAACAAAAATTTATATGCATCAACAAAGGATTATTTTAACTCTGTGCAAAAGCTTTGCCGTCTATAACGGATTGTAACAAAAACAAGTTCAAAAGCTTGACGCACAATAAAGGCTTTCTCTTAAGGCTTATTTTTTCAGCAGATTCATCTACTGCGGATTATTTATCAATAGCTTGCATAAAACGAGCACTTGTTAGAGTATTTCAAATAAGCTATGCATCCAAGAAATATCATTGCCACCACAGCACATACTGCTTTGAAAACTTCAAACGCAATAAGTAATTTACGGCGCCAAGGAGAATTGCATATCGGGCAGTGCATCATAGCTCTGGATTGAATCGATGCTACTGTAGATAGATTTTCAATAGATGCAGACGACAAACGCTCCTGTATGACAAATTTTTAAAATGAATAAAAATTATTTATTCGATAGCTTAATGATTCAAGAAAAAGCCAATTCTTTAATGCAAAAAATCATTATTTGAAAAAGAATGCTAGCACGCATCATGTAATACCATTGACATGCTAGAGAGTAAGCTAAAAAATCTTGAAAAAAACGACATTTACCTGACAAGGATTAAGCCGGTTAGCCGTTCCAGTCCTACGTTGGCTTCGTTCAAAAGCTCCTGTACTTCTACTCTGTGGCACGCCACTTGAACTATAGTCCCGACTCTTCCTTGAACTACTATATTTATTGGAGGATGTATTACTGAGATTTTCATGTCTAAATATGTTGTACTCGGATGACTCTTCACTTCGATTCCCTCTCGATGAGGCGTGATCTCTTCTGTGCCTATTCGATTCAAGTGGCAATTTAGCTTCTGTCTTGCGTGACTCACTATGTAAAGTACTGTTTGCACATTTATTTGTAGATTGGCAATAATTTGACTGAATTGGGTAAGTTTCAGAGTTGTGCGGTTGATTATTTCCATGTTGTTGATCGTTTTTGGATGAGCGACGAGTTTCAGAATTAGAGTGCAGCCAAGAGGGCTCTGGTGAAGAACGATGTGACGAGTGCTCTTTTCTGTGATCACGTTGATGACTGTGTTTTAGTCGATGCGTGCTCGTTTCCTGAATTAAAAAAATTAGAGATGATTCTTTTTAATTTTTCAATATTTTTCAGTACATTTCTTTAAGGGAACAAGCAGAAATTGCTCAACTACTATTGAAAAAATGTCGATTAAATAAGAGAAATTGAGCAAAAATCGAAATGTTTAATGGGTATCATATCGCATGCCAAGCAAAATATTCGACATGCATGATATCTATACAAGATATTGTATAATGTGCCAAAAGATACGAAATTACTCTTGCTTACAGGATGGAGCGGAGGCTTTTTGAGCTGTTTCAGAAGCGTTGCGATTTTTAATTCGGGACTAAGTTCTGAAGGAGTACGATGTGATTTCCGATCACTTTTGATATTACTTGAAGATCTCGAGCGCCTTTGAGTTGACCTGGAACTTCCCGAATTTCTACTTGATGACCTGTGCAGCCCATCTATGAAGTACGAATAATTTTAGATTAAAGTTCTGGGCTGTTCTAAGTAAAGAGGAGGTAGCGATGATTGTAAAAAATTATCACCATCATTGCCTAGAACGCGAGAAACAACGCCATCAATATCAAGTTCATAAGAATTCGAACTTTCTACAGGGCTACGGTGAGTCTTAGACAGCTTTTGGGACTGGAATAGAATGCGATTAGATGGCGCTTGATTAAGTCGAGATTCGTTTTCAGACATGTCCGACGGCATAATACTTGAATGAAACGAGGCATTGCGAAATTCATTTAAAAAAGGAGTTTCGAAATTCATAGTTTGATGCTCAACGATTCTCACAGCTGTTAAATCAATTAGAAGGTTAAGGTTAAAATTTTAATTCACCAATGTCAATGTTTGACATTTTTAAGATTCTCTCTAGAAATATACAAAGTACGTTGTTATGGCACGACCTTTCTTTATTCTTTTATCTTTGATCATTTAAATCTCAAGGAAGTTTTTATAGTTCCACCATAATCTTTAATGTTTTTAAATAAAAGCTAGTTTTTTATGCAAAAATTGAAAACTCCCACAAGAAACTAACAGCAATCGATGTAAAGTGCCTTAACTTGCCCTTGTGCAATGCTAATATGTATATGAGTTCAGGCAATTGTTTTGATAAATATGTTGCCCATGACAAAGAAGAATTTTGAAGAACTGTTAATAAAAGTACACTCTCATGCATAAAAATCTACTGTATTCATTACCCAGACCAATATTTTTAAATGGTTACATTGTGTCATGTAAGCAAGTACTATAATATTGGCAAGAAGGACTTTGGCTGATATGACTACATCATGAATTAGAATGCATTCCGATTTTTTTTAAATGCCAGGAGAGGACTAAAATGGGGCACATAAAAATATCTTCTCTAATTGCTTTAAAAAAGATTAAGCAAGAAGATTAAAGAATAAAGATTTTAAAAATAATAAATTCTACTTTAGTGCATCACTGTTGTTAAAAACATGAAATACAACTAAGCACAAGAAACTGTGACAGATATGTGCATATTTATCATGCACTAATTGTGTTGATAGAAGTTAGCTAACTCTATCAACACAACAAAATATATAACCCTACTGGCATCTGTGCAGCTAATTTACTTGGAATATCATAAATGAAAACTGACTGCAGCTATAAAAATAGAATTAATCCCTAAGGGAGTTAATTCCTAACAGTTGTAAAGAGTGAGCTTGCTTGGATAATTTTTTTATTTTAAAATGTGAAGAAGATGACCTACAGCCCATTTAAATATTGATATAGGCAAAAATAATCTTAGGGATAAAAACACAACAATAAAATTATTTCTGTAAAAAAATGGTATTATTGAGTTACCCTTTAAAAATACTGACCTTTTGGATCCATTTCTTGACATTTGAATATGAATTTTTATGAAATCATTAAATGCAGTAACAATGCAATTAATGTTACAGAATTTTCATTACTGGAATGTTACTGGTGACATTACTGAACCAATGTTATTGCTATTAGTACATTTATGAAGTTTTTTAAAGATAACATTACTGCTAATCAAGACGTTACTGAGTGTGCATAATCTCAATGTTACAGTTACTGGAGATGTTTCTGGACAGCACAGTAATAAATCCAGTGACTTTTGAGTAACTTTATTGCCTTAATCTAGATGATGGAAAATATTAATTAAGAACTAACTTTTGTTATACTTTCTTTAGTGACAGTATATAAATAATTGAAGATTATGAAAAAACTTGTACATTTTTTATGGAGTTAAAAATATCACAGTTAAAACAATTGCTAGAGCATCATGCATGGAGCTATATAGAGTTTTTGTTTGATGACACATGAGCATATTGAAAGTCAAAGTACATTTATGCTAATACAATTGACATTGACCTGGTCAAAATCTTTTTCCATTAAACAATTGTTGCTTTGTAAACTACTAAATTTTATATCTGTAAGAATCCAATAACTATAACTAATGCATAAATCAAACATTAGAAGATAAACAAAAATGCAAGAAGTACACATATATAGTTATAGTATATTAGATTTCCATCATGTGTTGACAAAAATAAATCTTGTCAACATTATACAAGATAAGCTATTTTCATTGACAACAATAATAGGCAGCAACCATAAACAAATGCAACTCAAATAGAAAGCATGGCATAATAAATCAGTTTCTAATATTATCTTGTAAAGATCTTTTACTTTTAATAAATAATGACAAAAATGTAGCAAAAAGACGCTAATAATGATGCACCATAATGATTAAAAGGCACTCAACAGAGCTTAAAAAATATGTTTTTAACCCAATCCTAGCAGATTTATTTTGCACTAGAAAACATTCATTGTGATTTCATATAATTTGAGCTACGTTCCAATTGAAAAAGTTTAAATCGTTTTAGAAATGTATTGCTTTTCATAAACATAAGTCATCATTTAATGTTTGAAAGATAAGATTCTATGTAGTGATAGATAATTTAAACAAATATTAAATTAGTTTTTTATATCATTGCTTTACATTTGCATTGCAATGGTGTGACTCATGTCTGAGGAAAAAATAATTGCTACAAGAGCACACTAGGTCAAGTTTGTAATTAGGATTTAAAAAAGCTCTAGTTAATTTTTCCTCTATTCTTTCATGCCATCAAGATGAAATTTAATCAACATTCAATGACAAAGAGCAAAAAAATTAACATGAATTAATTTTTTTTGTTTTTTCATACAAGCATCACTCTTAACCTTCAAAGTAAGCATCAAAGCATTTAAACTAATCTTTAAGCTTTTGCCTTTAAAGGTCAAAGTAGTAGGAAGCGATCTTTTGAATCTTGAATGTATTCTGAAAATTTTTGAACAGTATGCATTCTATGTTTTGTCCCAAAATTATTTACTATTGAATGCATCAAAAGCATAATTACAAATATTTGAGTGATTCCAGCATATCCGGCTGAACTTTTTAAGGACTCCTGTGGTGCAACTCGAAATTTTGCAAGTTGCTTTCCTCTAACTTTATCAGTCAGGTGCAGCAATTATTAGGATTTAAATTATACATATATTATTTTTGGTTTTGCTGTTAAGCATTGTTATTTATTTAAATCATGACAATTGACAATTACTAAATCTTATGACAAAATCTCTGAAGTGACTGTGCACATGAAAATAATGATACATTTGTGAGATTCAGATAGCTCTAGAAATTTGTTGACAAACATCTTTGGGTTGCTCAATTTTACATTCCTCGTATTTTTTGTATTTCGTCTTCAAATTAATATTGCTTTGAAGTTGGAAAGCAAGCATTGCCGAGCCCACTAAGTACAATGTTTATAATTTTTAAATATATAATAGTAAGTGTCGAAAATAGAGCTTACAACGTGTAATTTTTTTAAAATAAATAACTTTTCTCATTCATTGTGGACATCACACAATTTTACCATTCACATATTTAACTTGTTGCTTAAATAGTTGTTTGGAGATGGTAAAAATACCATGATGCAGAAATCAATCCAGCTGAGCAATAGCACTGTTCTAGAAACATATTCTGTTACTGCATAAAAATATTAATGACTTCAATATTTATTTTAAATAAAAATATGCCCTTCATGATAAATATCATATAAACGTGAGCTATAAACTTGTAAAATAAAAATCAATACTCATAGACAATACGACACAAAAATCTCGAGGGATTATACAGTACTACTTCTCATGAAATTTTTCATCGAGAAATTGGCACGACAAGTTATACTTTGTTCTCATGCTCTTTATTTGAGGTAAGTACGAATTCAGAGAAAAATCAGCATACACCCCTCCGATTCCTGCAACTACGGTCAGCTGAACTTTAGAGTACCCAAGTGACAGATTTTTCTCTAAATATCTTTTGGCGTGTTGCAGCAGGCATACCATGAGATATACCTATCATATGAAAATAGAATAAAGTATTTCTACTTCAACAAATTCAACCAGTATCTTTCAATGCAACACTAATATTAGCAAATAGAAGCATTAAAAAAACTACTTTTTAAAATATATTGTCTTCACTAAACCAATGAAACTGAGCCAATCTTGTGTTTTAAGATTGAAAAGAAGAGATTTGAGAATTTAAGGTACAATATTTACTTGTGAAACACATTTTCTGTACAAATATATAAAAAAGTGATTTCAAAATCCAGTAAAAACATCACTGAAAATATAGTAAAATATTACACATTATTAAAGCCCATGCCACAATAACCCACTGAAACAAGAATGGGCAGACCAAAACTGTTTCAAATCAGCTGGATTTCCCTGCATCACTTTATTGATCATATGCATACATATGCATTTGCTCAAAATTACACAATTTGTTAAAAATGTTAAATTACCTGATCGGATACCCCTCCTTTAACAGCCAACTTGAGACACTGTGCAGCCTCAGATAAGGGTATGATACCCCAGAAATACGTACCCCACCATGCTCGTACCAGCATACCCATACAGACACCTACCCTATTTAGCAATTCCAATACCTCAGGTACCTAATGAAAATGAGTCGAACACACGCTAATTTGAACTTTAACACAAAAATATAGAAGACAGAAACAACAGCAAATGTGAAAAATTCTTAAAAGATAATGAGAACTTTCAAGTTTTGAAAGAAGTGCATAAATATTATTGAGCTTTTATTTAATTTCCACAGTGAAGTTAATGTACATCACAATTTATGTATGCATTCATTCATAGACTCATATAAAAGAGAAAGTGCATTCAAATATAATTGTGCTAAACAAAATCTTTGAACTTATGTATAAATATTCATAGACCTCAACAGAAGCAATATGCTCTAAAAGTATAGCTAAACGTAAGGCTCCCGAGTTCAGCCCTAAATTTTGCTTCTCTGTTCTTGAATAGGCTAAAGTACTGCCGAGTATTGTTTCATTTTCTAGTATTCTTCTGAGTGCACCCGAAGTAAGTTGACAGTCAGCCTTTGCAGCTATATATAAGACTAGTAATGAGCAAAAGGCACTGCCACTGGTAAAAACTCCTAAAAAGGCCTGAAAAAACGTAATTAATAAAACAATTTTCAAATTCTCATAGGCAAGTTATTTGGTTTCGAATATAATTTCTGTAAGATTCGATGAATAACATACTGCGATTTTTATAAATTCAACGCATGCACTAGATAAATAAATACAAAAAATTTGCTTATAAAAAATTTATATGCATGACATTTAAGTATTTAAAAGAAGACCCAGGAAGATAAGTAATCAAACTTTCAAATAAAAAATTGGAAAATGAGCGCATGATATATATATAATTTTCAAAGCTTGATATGGCCAAGTTTATATAACTAAAAAAATAAGAAAAACCACCTTATATATGGAACGTATATCGGACATCACATCTTCTATAGATTTCTGTGAGACAAAAAAGTGTATTATTGATATGTATTTTAAAAATCAAATACTTGAATAATAACCCTAAGCACATAAATCTGTAATCCATTCCTCTCTCTCGTTTACAAGTATGTAAAATTCTAATAAAAATGACATGACAGAATTCTTTATAAATGTTGCTGCAATGATCTTTATTAAGAGCTAATCTATGATTTATATTGAAACTCTAGGGCAAAGACTATATTTTCATTGAAATTGAGCAATACTATCTGAACTACTTTGAAAGATATCAAATCTGGATCACTTAAACGAAAAAATTTCAATTGGCACCTGCATAAATGCTATCTGTAAAGTGCTAGCTTCAAAGCAATTTTCATATTTGTAATAAAATAAGGAACTGTTCAGTTTGTTCGTTAGTATATCTGGCTGAAGCGGCACATTTTGTGGAATGATAAGTTAAGAACAATTTACTTCAATAAGAACAGATATAACTCAATAAAAATGGAACAATAAATTCAAAATTATTGAATCTGAAGGATACCATTGGCTATCACAAATACAGATTAGTTGTGTCAAATTTGTCATTGCGCGAGGTAAATGCCAAAAGGAGACATCTGCAAGTCGATAATAAAAGGAAAAAAACAATAATTCAACATTTTTATATTTTTCATAGTACTTTCACAGAACCTGAAACAGGCAGCCAGGGAAAAAATTCTTTAACTGCATCTCTACCACCAGTAGCATAGAATTAAAAATCAATTTCTGGTCTGTCCGGTATAGAGAGTACCTTCCGAGTTCATAGTCTCCATCACTTTCCAAGGATTTGCTCAACTCTACCAGCCATGTTGTATCAAAATCTTCATCTAAAAATTGAAGACATGCATGCATACTATTCAAAATATTCAAATGATATTTTTTGTATTTATATGCAACCCATCATAAACATACAGACATGCACAATTAATCTATTATTCCTCTAAGGAATTTTGAAAATATATTCAATAATTATTCATATATATTCATCATGTACGAAATATGAATTGATTCGTTAAAAAATTTATTCAACTAAAAATATTTCAGTAGAAACGATTGTAAATACGAAAATCAGCTATGTAAACAATTTTAGCCATACTTCCGTATGAACAGTAGCTCTGCATTACTACATTACTCCACATTGATAAAATTTGATCAACGCTTAAATTCAGCACTTCAACATATCTTCCACTAGATTCAGCACATTGAAATGACAGTTGAACACATAAATCTATCACAGATCCCGGTATGCATATACAATGCTCCAAAATACACGATAAAATCTGATAGTCCATACTAATATCAGCTGAAAATTTCAAAATGTTAACAAGCATATTTTCCAAATTTTCAGAACAACTTCCAAAGCCTCTAATCGGTTCGCATAAGGTTAAAAGTGGCAAACACGCATATCGTATTTGTCTAGGAATCACATTAGAACACTGGTCCGCGTATTCCATCAGAATTTCAAAGTGATCAATACATTTCGATGCATCCTTTAAGTTTTCAAGCGCCAATGAATAAATGAGCTCTAATGATGATTTACTCTCGAAATTTGTTGAATTCCGAAAGGAGGCTTCTGATTGGATAAACACAAGATTAGCCACAGCCAACAGCAGGGATTCATGAGGAATTTCAAGACTTGTATCAGTGTCCATAAATTCTCTCTGAACACATGAAAATCAAAACCAAGAAGTCTTTGAGAAACAATTTGTATAATTTGAAATAAAAAATTATATGCACTTAAATTTTTTTATTCTTGAATCAGAATTGGTAAGGGACTGAACTTTCAAATGCTACACATATTAATTATTGATTTTCATCAAGTACAAACTAATAACCAGTACTGGATTTAGGCATACATGTAAAATAGGCAAAAAAAGGGCTGTTTCAGAGCAATGAATCAACCACCAATGAAATTGAAATTAAAAATGCAAACATTTAGTTTGATGACTTTTCAGCTTAAAATGAATTCATTTTGTTGAAAGCTCAAATTTCATACTGATTTCCGAAAGATTCATGGTAATTTAGAGGCCTATTGAACACATTTCAACCTATTTTCTACACTTAATATTTAAAAGTATCAGTTTATAGCATCTTTGACAATAAAATGATTACACATTAAACTTGGAAAAGTAAATATCCACTTTTAAACTTATATAATAAGTAACTAATAAATTATAAACTGTTACAAAAAAATGATTACCTTGAAAATGCTCATTACAATCTGAAGCACGCCATCTGACACATTATAGAGAGACAATGCTCCTGTTATCGTCCTTGCATGCTCACAAAAGGCATGTCCTGCCCTTTCATACAAAACTGGATATTGTTCTAAAGATTTGAAAATCAAAGTGCAATTTCTTGTGAAAGGCAACAGAGTTTTAGTACTCAATGAAATTCCATGCTCCAATGACATCTGTTTAAATTTCGAAATATAATTGATGATATTTTGGTAGCAAATTATGAGCTGCTTTTGTTTTAGCTATATATTAAGTTTTTAATATCATTTAGCGCTGAGGTACAGATTGGTTTATACTATTCAATTTTATAAAATCTGTTGTTTTAAGGTGCTGATTGCATAAATTTTATCATGCACCAGAAAAGGGGTACTGCAGCAGAGAACTTTTAGATATTACCCCTCCTCACAAAAATTCTTGATATAATTTATGAAAATTCACAAAACATCCAACTGCTGGTTGGATGGAGTTCTAGCTATAAATTCAATGCTAGTTAAGTTCAATATGTTAGCCCCAAGAACACTATAGTACAATTTGCTAGACAAGAGGTATCAATGCATCCAATCGGATTGAAAAATGGTTACGAGCATTGTTGGAAGTCATACCGTGCCATCAACACCCTTTAAAAATGATAGCAATAGCAGTGATTTCGTTTAAGTTCACAAATCAGAATTTTAATGTTTGGGATCTTATGTACATTAACATTAGTAGTTTTATGGGAAATTCAGGACCAGTTTTCTATGGCCGGATAAAATGCATGGAGTTCATATTGACAGGTAGAGAAGGAGATAATTGCTACATGATACGTTTGCATAGATGCTGATAATATGGCTCAATATCAAAATCACTCATAAATAATCGGTAAAAAATTTGTGCGTTGCTTTTGGAGTTGTAGCAGATTTCAATGAATCGATTGCATTTTTTACGTGCTGCAAACTGTGAGCAATAAAAAAGCTTTCTAGAATTTCCTTCCAAATATAACACCATGCGTTGTTTTCAAATATAACATTGGTAATTGTTATATTCTAATATTACGCCATGGTGTTCATCAGCAAATTTATTATGTATCACCTCCACTGCATGTGCTGCATTCGAATTCCATCATAATCTCATAAAAATATACATAACCTTTAGTGTAATCAATTTTCTAGGCAAATTTTGATAAAAAGACAGGCCAAAAAAAGTAAAGGAATATACTACTAAGCAGTGAACTACGAAAAGAATATTTTTTAGTACCTGAAGTAACTGACATACTGCCTCCATATATGACACAATAAGTTCCAATCGAATTTGACATTTTTGCTGTTTTTCGCAATGCTGCAAAAATTGAGCATTCTCTTCCACATGTTCCAATAAATGCTTAAGGATGAGGGTTGGTTCCCAGAAATTTATAGAATTTTCTGGACAACAATCATCGGGTTTAATCGAATACAAAAGCAACTTGGATTCATTCGAACGCAACACAATGCGCACTAAATGGGATATCGCAAAAAATGCTTTCCTATGTACTGAATTTCCTTTCTTCGCTACTTCATATATATGTGCCAGCTTCGAAAACAATGCCAATATTCCAATGTTCTTCAAATTTGTTGACGCCTCAAAAATTGATATTAAATTGGATGCACATATTTCCGTGAAGAAAAGATGTCGTTGTGACCCAACATTTTCGCAATGTTGGACTAATAAATCAGCCAGAATTTGCACGACTCGATCTAAATGAACTGACCCACCCCTTAAAAAGCATAAGGCTTGCGACATAATTGATATTGAAAGTATGCATAGAGAATCATCCAATTGCGAAAGAGTGAAAGATGGACCAGTAGAATCTGACGATTCGGAGCATAAATAAAGAATTACAACCGAATATTTTTGAAATTCCTTCGTTTCTATGGATTGCTTAAACCTATGTACACAAAAAAGAAGAGTTAATTCAACTTTTTATCAGATTGCAGTAAATCATAAATACTCAGGCAATTCCCAAGAAGCAGAAACTTCCAAGTTTAGCTGATATATATCATTGTGATTAGCTAGAATTAGAACAGTCTTATATATTCGACGCTTTGTACTATTTTTGTGGACCACCTGGGCAGGCTGTAATTAAGCGGTCACACTATCCTGTTAAGAAATATTATTGAAACATGTCCATTTGGAATGTGACTAGCATACATGCATTATTACTATAGATAACAATGAATGCGCAGCCAGAATATTTCGGGAGAAACCCAAGCAAAAAATTGTTTTCAATATTCAAATGATAAAAAATCCTATCATATATTTGAATATAAACTTTAAAATAAAGTTCTAGAGCAAACATACCTTATTCTCCCATTATGTTCAGCAATATCCACAGCATGTCCAACCACATTACATAACACACCAACTGATGCAGTACGAATCCATGCAGTTAAGCATTCTGCCCTAGGATCAAGAAGCCCTAAAAAATGAGCAGCGGTAAGGACAATGCCATTTGTATACTCATTGCTACTCTCTATGAAAAATTCTTGTAGTCCACATTCATCGGTGACAAAGTAGTGGGTAAATAGCTTAAGAATTTGGGTCACGATTTTTTCAGACTGGGTTCCTGATAAGGACACTAAATGCTGGTTCATTTTCAATAGCATTCCGTATGCTATTTTCATCTAAAGAAATAATAAAAAATAAATCAAAATGCTAATTTAGAAAATTTGATGCATAAATACGGATGTATACATAGATAAATTTGTACGATGATTTAGATCCATACAAAAAAGCTTATACGACTCAAGAAATTAGTGATTTCGATACATAAAAAAGATCTCATACAATTTAAGATATACGATTTCAAATTCAGCTCGAAACTGAAACAATTCAATAGGCCCATAAGAAACACTCCATGGATGAATATGAATCGGCGCTATTGTCAATTGCTAATGCATCAGTTTCTATTGCATTATCTATATTTTAATGCTGATGAAAAATTTATTTTTCTAAATTTTTTATTGTAATTGTTCAGTTTGGTTGTGCCACGTAACTGGCGCCAGTAGGTGAGATTTACAAATTTTCAACAAATATAACTTTTTTTCATATTTTTAATATAATATTTATGTTAATAGTTGAATTTTATAGTACTTTATGAAATATAGAAGTGCTTACATCTATATTTACGTGTATATGAATCGAAACATAGCCAATATAATATAAAATAAATAAAATTCAGTGTAAATTACATTAGAAAACTAAATTATTTCTTTTTTTTGTATCTAAACAGCAATTATTAAAAAGGCATCATAATATAAAAGTATAGCCACAAAATCTGGTAAAAAATTATTGGCACTGCATTTATATTGATAAAGGCATAAGCATATAACAAGTCAAACCTTCTTTGCCATAAGTTGTAGGCGAGAATTTTTTTCGAAGTACAGTCTTCCAAGTGATTTATCTTGTTGATATTGAACAAGCAATATATTGCAAAGATCCGGCTCATCTTCTTTAGATAAAAGTCCAAAATCTTTGCAAATCTACGAAATTTATGGAAAAAAAGCGACAGCCTTTAGACTCTGTGGAGAAAATAAATGCGAGTGCAGAATAAGCCACTAATGATATAGGAATTGATGATAAAATTAGGAGGCAAAGACGTGCTTCAATGACATAGCACTTTCAATTTCGTTGAAAGTCACATTTCTTAATATTTAGGAGAAATCTTTTTACACTGACACAAAAATGTATGATGTAAATTTTTTCTTGTACATAAAATGTATCAACTTGTAATAAGACCTTATCGTCTTCTGCCCTTTTTTCTACTGGCAGAATATTTCGGCTCTCGAAAAAAACCCTCTTGCAAAAGCATATTTTTTTAAACAAAATTTTGGGTAATGGAAAAACTTTGCATGTGCTACTTCTAAAAAATTTGTCTTCCTTACTTTTATAAGGGAGGGCGGTGAAAGATTGATCTGAGCCAAAAAAGGATAGAACATTTAGAATATTTTGCAAGTAGAAAAAGAGCAGAAGATGGTATACCGTAAAATATCAGCCAAAACTGCCAAAGTTGCTTCTAACAGACGCCACTTGAATTTTTGCCTCAAGCATGAAAGTTCAAAATTTATTTAAAAAATTTCTTTTGAAATAAAATCGAAATTACATCAAAAGAGTCAACATACAATATTTTAAAAAAGAGCCATTTTCCAATGAGAAGTTCATTTTTAATCAAATATAGAGCGATAGCACTGATTTAGTGCAATGTACATTAAAACGGACAGAATTGACATGAAAATCAAACGAGTCATTGTATGATTCATTAATTTCTGATTTAAATCCACAAACGGTACAATTTGCAGTAAAGGGTTTAAATTATGCATGAAAATTACAGATGAGCAAACTTCTAAACATTTCAAAGTGTACCTTACTTGAAACACTCTCAAAAATGTCTGCAGCATTCATTCCAAATGACTTTTGAAAAAAGATCCAATGCACTTCAAAGCCAATCAATTGTACATTAATATCTTTACAGTCCTGCATCATATATAAGAAAGGAAAATAGAGTCGAAAAAATGAAATCCACGTTATGAACAAATTTAGTTTGAACTTGATAATATTCTACTGTATTAGTTCTATGTATTCTATAGGCTATTCATGCTAAACCTGTTATGGCAAATTGTACTTGAAATTCAAAATTTTTTTTCAAGTTGCTTCAAATTGCAACTCATCCATTTATACATTATTTATTGCAAATGATATGTCTAATTGTTGTCTCTTTAGCATTTGTAAATTTTTTTCAAGTTTGCATTTATACATATGTATTATATTGCACCGGAATACATGCATCACGAAAGATACTTAAATTATATATATTTATATGCACATAGTGATATCAAGAAACAGATCTACTGGTCCCTCCTAAAAAAACATCTTTCAAATACAAAAAAAACTACTGCATTTATTTAAGGCTATTAGACGTACTTCAAAGCTTGGTGCATATATATATTGAGGAAAATGGAATTAATCTTGAAGGTAACAAGTTTAAAAGGCACTGAAATAGAAAATTAAATATTACGTACTAGCACTTTTCTAAGCAGACCAACCAGATTTGTCCAGTCTATGCTATATTGTAAATCGGCTGGATTGACCTGTAAAAATCTAGAACTGTCAAAAAAATATTGCACAAATCATTATGATGACAGTTTATTTTAGCTGCTAATAATGAAGCCTCGTCATATATATGTAAATAAATATATTACAAAAGTAAGCACGTATGCATAATTGATTTGAGATTTTCTTAATTTTTTAAAAATTGATCCTTAAATTGATAGATTTTCATTGAAATCACAAAAGTTTAGATAAAATGTGGTGACAATGTTTTAATGGGCAATTCATTAAAATATCAATTTCTTTCATGAAATGATGGATACGAAATGTTGATTACCTCCTTTAGAGCTAAAAGAGCAGATGTTAGAACTTTAGAGTCTTCACTAGTCAAACCGCTTTCAAGTTTCTCAATAATATTTTCACCGTTACCTATTCTTCCCATCCACAAATCACCAGGTAGAGAATCATTATAGCTGAAAAAGTTGTCTAGGGCAGTACCACGAGAAAAAATAGATACAAATTTATCATCTTGGCTATCAATTTCATTGGTTCGGAATAGTTTCTTGTTTGGCCGGCAAAGAACCTCATTTTCAGAGTGTGCAAAATCCTGCTTTTATAAAAATTCTAAATCTCAATGTAAAACGTTCTATTTCAGCAGTTTATGAATGTACCTATAGTTTTTTATCATTACCGTATTACCTTCAATAGGGCTGTAATTACATGCGCTTTCCAGGCATTTGAAAAATTTTTAAAGTATATTATCTCTAATTCTACACAGATCTTTTCATTTAAAGATAAAGTGGCGAAACGTGCAAGTCATTGTATTAAATGGGTCTCATGACAAGAAATAAGCAATTAAAAGTTATGATCCTGCAAAAAAAAGAAATTTTGAATGGATACTAATATTGGAGCTCTATATGTTTAAGCAAAATCTGATAATAACTTAAAATTTTGATTTGCTCTATAAAAATTTCTAAAATCGATTAAGTGAATTATATTCCGTAGTTTCTAGGTGCGATTTTTCCAGTTATACAGCCACAGTAGTCGAAAAATAAGTCATAAAATGAACTTATAAATGAAAAGCGCAAACATTTTTTCAATACCTGTGCAATGGGATTGACGGATTCAATTACTTGCCGTAACTGTTCGCACAAGAATTGAAATTTCTGGGATGACAACAGCTTGTTTTTTAATTCTTCTGCGCATCTCTTATTGGTAATAAAATTTTCCCAATTCACTTCATCATCTATAATTTTATCTATACGGCTATATATTTCTTGACAGAATATTGATGCATCGAGTCTTTGGCTTGTTTTAGACAGCGAGAGTAAATCAGCTTCCTTTTCGCTGTCACAGCTATGTATTTGGTATATCTCATCAATAATAATACGCAGAAAACTTTCAACAGCTCCAGAATCTGTCATAAATGTCAAAATTCCAATGTCAATTCTTGCACTTGTCCTAGTTGAATGTTTGAGCGTAAGAAATTGCTAAACGAAATCCAATCAAATTTGCGAACCATGACTATTTGCAACTGTATTAAAGTAACAGTCAACAAATGCATTATATTCAAAAATTACTTGTAAAATCACATTTGACTAGATTTGCTATTCTCGGCTGTCAGTAACATGGATACCAATAAATGCGATGGGAACTTTTCTTATTTCGGGCTAACTGCAGTGAGATACGAAAGTAATGATATTTTTGGAATTCCAATGGCCCTTTTAACTCTATCTCCAGTGTACGAGAAATCTATTTTTATATCATATTTTTTTTATATTTTTGAAATGCTTGGTCCATAAAACTTCGATCAACTCCCTTAGAATAGTAAGAGATTTACAGTTTTTTAACTTATAATTCAATACTTTGCTGAAGTTTCTGTATGTCATGCTTTTACTAAATATAAACAAAAAGTCGCTTCTGGAACAAAAAAATATTAAAGTAAAACTGAAAGATGTTTTTGACATGCAATTTAGAAAATGACTTGAAATATGATATGGCTCTTATCTCTTACAGATTTTTAGTTGTGGCCTTCGTGACACTATTGTTGAGTAGATGCTTCGAGCTTCAGATTGCTGCTCTGGGCATCGGCATCGTAAGTTATCATCAAGTTGATTCTCGGTATAATCTAACTTTTAAATAAAATTTATGTTTAAGATGATAGATTTGGGCATCAACATAGCCTTGAAAGGTTTTTTACACGAACCACGACCAATTTCGCTATGCGCAAATCAAGGAAGTGGGATGCCCAGCCATCACGCTGAATTCATGTTCTTTTTTTCAACATGGTGTTTACTATTTCTTTCAAATAGGTGAACATGATATTATACAGAATTTGATCCTTAAATTCAGTTATGTATAAGCTGTTCAAACTAACATTTTTTTCATTGCATGGACGAGGTGCTAGTAGGCGAAAATATACTTGTCTGCTCTTCTCTGTATTTTCTGTCATTTTACTACTATATCATATGTTCATGTTTTCTTGATCTATAATAAATCATTAAAAATTTAGGGTAGAGTGCAAAGCCTTTATTCGATTTATTGTCAGTTCTGCATTAATATTATGGCCACTTGTCGTTGCTTATTCAAGGTAAGTCACCTTACTTTTTGTTTTATACCTATTGACAATGAAAATTCAAGTCATGCAATACTAAAAATACTACATTTTGAATTTTGCAAGACGATTTTAATACTACTAATTACCAGTATCAACATATGTTTTCTCAAATTTATAAAAATACTTATTGAAGTAGATTTCCATTTACTAGTGAACCATTTTAGAAGGAAATTCATGCTTTAAATTAAATGTATACGTTTATTTTTACTATAGATTTTATCTGGAATGTCATACATCTAGACAAGTCATTGTTGGTGCATTGCTCGGAAGTGGCTTCGGATCTCTGTACTATCTAATATGTGATATTTTCTTTCTATGTCGAAGGCCAATTGTGAAGTCTCTTCAGATACAAAGACACACTTTATTCAAACATTTATAAATAAATATAATTTAAATATCAATAACATTCAATAGATGGTTTTACATGTTAAATATATGCAGGAGAGTACTTTGAATTACTTTTGCATTGTAAATAGCTTTATTCAGAACAGTCTTGTAGTATTCGTTAGAAGTTAGCAGTGCTCAGTCAACAGGTTCCTCAAAATACTTAAAGAGTTCAAGCACGGTCTGAATAAAAGCGTGAGATGTTACTAATTCAATTAATTTATGTCATGTTGAAACCTGATTGGCTAAGTCTCATATTGCTAGTGCAGGTTTTTTTATTTTTAAACTTTTTGGAGACACCTGGGAGTTATTAGCCAGATTTTAAACTAAATAAAAAAATATATGCTGTGTACACAAGTATTTCAGTGTACGTATATTTTACGCAAAAAAAGTACGTTTTTTGCCTTTTGAGAAAGATATTGGCAATTTAGGGTATTCTGGGTGTTACAAAAAAGTATTGTTGGAAGCGTGCACGTACAGTCGGCCAATGCCATTTGTAGACGAGTTACATTTTTCTTGAAGAACTCATTACATAGGTGAACAGTGCATATAAATTTTATTTGGGTGCCATACAAATGTACAAGTATGTTGAGAGTATTTGCCGTGAGCAGTTCCATGTATTACGAAAGTCCCATTTTCTGTAGGAGCTGATCATTATTGAATACAAATAAAAAATACAAAAAAGCATCGCTAATGAGCCTTCTATACCATACTTCAAAGTCTTAAATATGCATAGAAATAATGTCAAATAAATTTAAATTGAAAATGTGACGATGGAGATTTTCATTCTGCCGCAATGAAAAAATTGTAAAGTAAAACTAATTAATATTTCTCAGTCTTTACAAGTTCTAGTTGGGATATTAACTTCAACTACAATATTATGATCATATGAGTCACAAAGAATTGAACAATGTTTTTTCTGGCAATTGTGATATCCCCTATAGCCTTTGGTCATTGGTAAATTTTTGGATGATAAAAATTGTATAGAGCTTAAAGTACAAGACAAATGGAACGAATGCATTGTAAAATTTACCATGTACTTTACAAAATATCCAATATACGTTTACTATTACATTCTATTGTTACATTCTTTCATATACTATTTCTCCTGTTCAAAACTAACTTAACATAAAATCTCATAATTTATAATCCTAATTCAGCCCTTAACTTCAGCACAAGATTCAATATCTCGCTCCAATCCATGGGTCTCTTTTTCCTGCTTACTGGAAATCGCATATTACCTATCATCTGCAGGGCCAGTTTCTGATACCCAACCAAGCCTGCAACATTTTTTGCTGGCTCAGATAGGCCCTGGATGCCATCTGCTATACCAAGTTCAAGTGCCAGAAACTCAAGTCCCTCAGACTCAGAGAAGGTATCTTGGGGTGGGGATCCATCCGTTGGAAATGCTTTGCAGATAACGGTTCGCAACACTTCAATTTTTTTTGCTTCCTAGTACAGTTGAAATGGTATACCTTTCTGATTCCAATGCATTCATATGAAAACTTAAATGTATTGATTTATCATAATATATTAAAAATTTATTATGAATACCAATTTAAACTAGCATTTTATGAATACGTGCTTTTCATATATGGTCGAAACAAAATTAAACCACACTATAAAATATCTATGACAATCCAGAAATATACCAAAGATACAGTAATTTAGAAACCAAACCACCATTAAAGTTTCTACCTCTCTTCATCGGAAGAGTTCAAATATGATTGAGCTTTTATAAAAATGATGCAATTTGCATGACGTGCAAATACCGACGCATGATCTCAGCTTAAATTCACAAGAAGTACAAGTAGGAAAATTTCTCATTCAGGTGCAGAACATAGGGATATAAGCTATTGACTATTTAAATTGCAATTCGAAAATATACTTCAGAACAATAACCTCCCAAATCCTTCCATTAATCCCATTTTGGGGCAGAAAAGAATGTGTTTTGGGTACATTAGACAAAAAAGTGTCTTCATGAATATATAATAAATAATAGATTTTATTGAAAAATAGGCTGACCCTTTGAGCTTCAAACTGAACAGCCATGTTGGCTATATCCTCTGAAACTCTGCATTGCAAAGCTTCATAATGTAAACCGATATATTCCAATAACCACTCTAAACCAGACTCAAGTTTTTCATCCAGTTCAATATTTTCTGTGCCACACAAATCACGGGATTTCAAGTATGAACTGCACCGTACAACCGTCACATTCTCAGCTTGATTTTGAATATCAAAGCTTTCCCAAAACTATGAAGTAAAAAAAGTATTGCTACGTGTCTAGTACTAAATTGTAATGAAAATGCATCAAAAATATAATCCAATTATATATAAAGCAAAATAGACGAACGTCATGAATTTTTATCCATAACAAGAGTTTCAAAGAATGGTTGGATATAAAATTAGAATGAAGCACATTTTAATTCTTTGTTATTAAAATAAAGTTGCAGATTAGGTTACTGCAAACTGAACCTTACACTTCAATATAAAAATGAGAAATTACCGTTGAATCGAGCATTTCTGAGTGTTCAGTTTCTTTTGAAAAATTGTCTTTGTTACATAATATTAGCAGCGGCTTATTTATAAGGTAAGCATGGGAAATGGTGCTCCTAAAAAGTTGTTTTGCTTCTTCCCAACGATCTGTTCCTACCTGACTCGCGTCAAATACCCATATTACAGCATGGCAGTCCTGTCAATCATTGCCATGAAATACGTCATTTGATAAAAATGAATGTAAATAGATCTAATCTTTATACTTGTTAAAGGAGCACGTGATTAGAGAAAAATGCTGGAATTACTGGCCCTTGGAGAGAAAATACCAACATACTCTTTGTAAATGAGGGTGACAGAATTCAATTTAATGGCAAGAAAAAAGCATGCATAACTTGTGCCTCATACATGAATGCAAACTAAATACCTGATAATAATTTTGCCATATATTTCGTATGCGAATTCCCCCGCCAAGGTCATAAAGTTTGACTTTCACTTCGTGGGATAGAGACAAAAATGCAGGTTCAAATCCTACAGTGGGCTGGGTACAAGGCTCTGAATTACCTTGTAAGGCCCTTAACAATGTAGTTTTCCCAGATCCATCTAAACCCAATAGTAATATGCAGGCCAACTTTGTTGTAGACTGTTCAGCCTTAACAAAAGATAGAAATAGATTACTTATATAGAGTACGGTATAACAAAAAAATGCTGTTAAATTTCAAGAGAAAAATATATATTTACCTCTACTTTAAAGCATTCTTTTACTTGATAAATTCTTACAATAAAAAAAAAGAGGTTGAACACAAATGACTTGATTTGAAAAGAAATCAAATCTTAGCTTCTACTCTCCTAATCAATTAAAATTTATATTTGAATCTAATAAGTATTACTGAGCAACTAAGGTAGCAAAACATCTCTTACTATGAGCCTATCGATATGGTGGCAAAAGTACAGCCTATTGGTTTGAGAAAATAAAACAAACAAGTACACGAGGTGACTTCTTTTACTCTGAAGCTATGACATTACTATAAAACATAAGTTTGGATAAAACCAAAAGGTATATTGTATGACCCCTCTAATTGACCAACCCCCACTCAAAATAGTATGCAAAAAATTCAAGTAAAGAACTGTAAAAATCCTTCCTACTAACATCATTTCATAGTAAAAACTTCTAATTGTTCTTTACATAGTAAGTATGACCTAAATATGTATAAATAATACTAAGTAAATGCATATATACCTTGGTAGGGGCTAACGTTGGAAGAACTAGTGTTGCAGTACTGACTGACAAATCCCAGTGATCTAATTTTGATTCTTCAATGCACATTCCATTTTTCATTTCTTTGTTTGCGTACATGCACATAGTTAGAAAACATTTAATAAATGTAACTACACTGTACCCAAATTTAAAAAAAAACATTTTGAAAATACATTTGGCAAGAAAAGTTATAATGGAGATAGCCTTCTTTACAGCAGTAGTCATATGAACAAAATTTAATATAATTTCTATGGTAAAAACATTTGTGATTTAAAGAATGTATCAGATGTAAAGTGCTTCTTCCATAAGACTATTGCATTTTTAATTTATCAATAAAATAACAGATGAAATCTGTATTTTGTAGACAATGGATCTAAAATTTAATTTTGCAAGCACCTTTTTGAGCTCTCGGTAAACTTCGGCATTGCAGTGGTTTCACAACTTCGACAACGGACGGAGCTGAAAATGTCGAGGATGAAGACATGTCGAACTGAATAGCATGATTGATTCTTGACTTAGCACCACTTACCCGACATTTAGAGGATCGAGAATCTTCAATAATTCTATCATTCGAACAGGATCCCATAATTTTTTTCAGTTCTTGTATGATAAAAGATTCTACATCTTCTGGAACTTTATTGAGCACGGAACTGATCAGTTGTGCAATGATAGGTCCAACCAGAGTTGTCATATAGATCCGGTCATTGGTTTTCGTGGATCTTTTAGTGGCAAAATCTCTATTTCCTTTGACTTCCCGACGTCCTTGTAAAAATTCCAGCATTTCTTTCTTCACATCATGAGGTCTATAAACGAGTAAATGCTGAATTATATCACTCATTAATGGGTCGACTTTGTCATTAAGAAATGTAAACGTTTCTTCTGCCCGTTTTCGTCTTAAATCTAAAGACCCGTCAAAGCTTGTTGTACACAAGTTATCATGCTGATGGGAACTTCGTAAACGACGTAAGCTCGCTAAACCAGGTCTTGGTCGCTCTTTCATTTTCGATACTTGACAATAATAGTCTTTCGATATTTGTTGGAATTTATAAAACTTTTTGTCGGTCATTAAAAATTTTAAGATTTCCGTTACAGAGCTTCCCTTGCTTCAGTGGCCCACGCCAAAATGATATTCAATTGGACAAAGATGGACAAAGGGTGCTAGATAATTTTACGATGACGATGACAGAGACAAAAAAGGATTTTGAAAAATATATATTATTTTACACAAAATTTTGAAAGGCACTTAATGCACCATCGGCTTTATGACTTAAGAACTTTTCCGTCACATTGGGATACAGGCATAAAGAAATACAGCAGTCGATTGATATGTTGCGTAGCAAGTGCCTTCTTTACACCAGAATTATAATCCATGATAATTGTTCAATCGACCTTTTTTCCTAGGTATGACATGAATATCGGTTCATCAGCTTCATGTATTGCTTCATGGGTTGTAATGTCAAATAGTCAAACGTGCTGCAGTACGACTAACAAGGATAAGTATACTTACTATTTATCACACAATTTAACCAAAACATTCTTCCAAAAAGTTCAAATTTGCACAGTGCATCTCTCCTCTACATACCATGATATTCTTGAACAGTAGCAAAATATCCAGTAACAGCAAAACAACAGCCAGCCACTGTGAATTCCTTTGAGTTCTTGGTGGTAGTGACAATGTTATTGACATTGTGTTAGGAATTAACTCCTTAAGGGGTTAATTTTATTTTAAAGCTGTGGAATTCTGAGTTTTATGGCTAGTTATTGTCCTACATATTCTACTGTGGTGGCAGGCTATAGTGACAAGTTAAAATTATGACTTGCATGTTACTGTGAAATATATTCATTTCCAGCAACACAATCATGTTTGTATATAATATACCACCTTGCTGTTGTAATTTTGCATCTTGCTTGTTTTGCTCATGCATTCATAACACATGAATAGTATAGCATTCAACTGGACTCTTCCATATTTTCATGCTAATCATGCTATACAATTCAACTATTAACAATTCATTGAGAATTTCAAGACCACTTTTGGCAATGATAATAGACCTTAATAAGTAGCAAGAGAGTTACTAGAACTTGAACAAGGTCAACATTATGTAATATCGTATATTGCAGATTTTCAGTGCTTGAGTTTAGAATTCAACTGGTCCAACACTGCCCCATTGATAGACATGTTTGACAAAAGCCCATGTGAAGAAATATAACAACCCCTTTGTAACTGCAAACAACCCACATCTTTTGCTGAGTTTTTTAGATTAGTCTCTTGCACTGACAACACTTAAAGTTTTGTCAAGAGTTGTTAAACTCATCTTGTTTTTTTCAAGACCTGCACCTGTCATTTGTATTTAAGTAGAAGATATTATCATAAGGGCTACACAACGTCATGGTCTATTGAGCTCTCAGGAATGATAGAAAAATAAATGAAAGTTTGTGTTTATATTGTAGTGATAATGGACACATTATTGCTTCTCTGTCTGAGCAATGTAAAATACATACAGATAGGAACTTGATAGGTGTAGCATCTCAAATTGGTAAACAGCATCCATATTTTGTAGAACTTGTGATTGAAGGGCAAAGGGTCACATCAGTAAGTGCTTTAGTCATCTCAGGTGCACATTACTTATCAGTGGATACGCAGTTCCTTCATTTTATTAATATTTTATCCCAGCCTTTGCATAAACCTGTTATATTTGAAAATATTGAAAGAAAATCTCTTTTGTCTGGTACTATTCATAGCTTTGCAACATTGAAATTGAGAAACAAGCAGGTTACATTTACTCAAACATTCTATGTTCTACAATCAGTTGTCGCTTATATCATTCTGCGTATAGACTGGCTCAAGAAGTATAACCCATGCATCAACTGGAATACTCTTTCTATCAAAATTGCTTAGTTAAAAAGAAAAATAAAGAACCGAGGAGTTACCATGCATTCTAAACTGATGGAATCATCTAGTATATGTGGTATGGAGGGCAAGTTACTACCATTTAATTACTCAGCTAAAAATATACTCAAAGAAACTGATGTTTTATTTCCAGCTAATCAGCTAGAAGAAATTTTGGGATTTACATCAGTGCAGTAAAATAAGTTTGCCTCTGTCTTTTCAAAGCAACATGCTGATATATTACTGAAACATTGTATGTTCAATGTTGGCATTGATATTCAAGCAGAAAAAAAGTTATCATATGGTCCAATATATCCATTATCAGAGCTAAATTAAAAGTGCTTCATATATATTTTGATGAACATCTGGAGAAAGGGTTCATTTGATCTTCAAAGTCTCCTGCTGGTGCACCTATATTTTTGTGAAGAAATAGAGTGGGGATCTACAACCAGCATTTGACTACTATGATCTTAATTCAATAATAGTTAAAAATAGATATTCTCTTCCTTTGATTCACAAGTTACTGCATTATTTTGAAAAGCCTCAAATTTTCACAAAGATTGACTTACAAACAACCTATAACTTAGTATGCATTCATAAAGGAGACTAATGGAAGACTGCTTTTTGGTGCAGATTTGGACACTGAATATTTAATAATCCCGTTCAAACTGACTAATAACCTGCTACCTTCCAGAATGTGATAAATAAAATCTATTTTAACTACTTGGATCAGTTTTGTGTAGTTTTTCTCAACAACATCCTCACATATTCAGAATATCTTGAGTAACATATACAGCATGTGTTTATGGTATTTGAATGTTTAGCAAAGAATTCTCTTCATGCAAAGTTGGAAAAGTTCAAATTTTCAGTTGTTAAGGTTGATTTTCTTGGTTATATTATCTCCAATTTGGGTATTTCTGGAGATCCAAAAAGTGTAACAAATATTCAAACTTGTCCCATTCCAACACATGTCAAATCTCTTTAGTCTTTTAGTCTTTTTGGGATTTACAAATTTTGCCTGCATTTTCATACCACAGTAGTCAAATGTCACTGTTTCTACATTGCAGTTGTAGAAGAAAGATTAGAGGCTTAATTAGGATCAAGATTGCCAGTCATCTTTTATGTAACCCATCTGAGTTCAACACTATAACAATATGCTGATGCAGCCAGACTACTTATAGTTAAAGGCAATGCATCAGGTTTTGCAATTGGTGGGATTTTCTCTCAAGACTTTGATGATAAGACACATTCAGTTGCATATTATTCATGGAAGTTAACTGCACCCAAAATTTATTACAAGGTACATGATAACGAACTTTCTGCTATCACTGCTTATTTTGGCCAGTGAAGGCACTTTATGTCAAGTAATGCTAGAATCATTAGAGTCTTCATAGATCACCAGAACCTGTTATGCTTTTAATCTACTAGGAACTTAAACCAACAACAAGTTTGCTAGTCTCTGTTACTTTATAATTTCAGTTTTTAGATTATCATTTGACCAAGTAAAAAAGGAGGAAAATCTGATGCATTGAGTCACAGACAAGTTTATCAATTGCAGGATTCCAATGATCAGGTAAAAGGTCAGAACCAAGTCCTTTTACCTAAGAAACAGTTTTTTATTGGTGTTACTGAAGAATGTAATCAGCTATCTCTATTAGATTGAATTAAACTTGCCCAAGCCAGGGATGATGAAATTCAAGAGCTGAAGAAAAAACTAGGACATTTGAGTAAAAATGATTGTGCCATGTAATATGGACAAACTCTTGTACCTAAAGAATTATGTACAGAAATCCTTGAAACTGGCCATGACTCTTCAAGTGCTGGACATACTGGAATTCGAAAGACCTATAAATTCATTTCAATGAAATTCTGGTGGCCTACAATGTGGAGAGATATAATATCTTATATTTAATCATGTCAAGTTTGCACTTGGTCAAAGTCTATATATATGAAATCAGCAGGTTTTTGCACCAATTGCCAGTTCTTCCAAGACCATGGTATCCAATCTCCATGGATTTCATTGTTGATTTTCCACTTATTAAAGAAAAGGACTAAATTTAAGTAATTGCAAATAGATTCTCAAAAATGGCTCATTTTTATTGGCTGTACAAAAAAATTACTTCATCTCAGTTGGCTGATCTATTGTTCTATCCTATTATTTACCTTCATAGTACCCCCCCCCCCCCACAATATTGTTTCCAATTGAAGATCTCTATTTGCATCTCAATTCTGGTCCTTGTCACTGAAAAACTACAGCATAGTTTCAAACTTATTGACTGCATATTATCCACAATCTGATGGTCAGACCGAGTGGGTAAATCAAGTGTTGGAGCAATGTCTGCAGACGTATTTCAACTTTGAACAAACTACTTCACTTTAGAACTCTAAAAGCTGAATTTTGTTACAATTCACATTATTATACATCTATTGACATGAGTCCATTCAAGGCTACTTTGGATTTGACCCTTCTATGCATTGGTCTAATGAAATTACTCCTAAGTCTCCTCCAACTCTACATTGTTACTTATTAGATTTATGAAATTCAATCTTGCATCTTTATCTTGAATTAGAATATGCAAAAGATACTGCTAAGCACTTTTCAGATGGTAAGTGTTCTCATTTAGAGTTTAGGAAGGAAGAAATTGTTTTTTAATAGACGTTTTATTAAAACCAGAAGACCATCTATTAAGCTGGATTGGAAGAAGTTAGGACCTTTTAGGATAATCAAAAGGAAAATCCAGTAATGTAAAAATTAAAGCTTCCATGCTCAATGAAAAACTTCACAACATTTTTCATCTATCCTTTTTACATCCTGCTAAAAATATGTACAACAGGCCATTAGAACAATGCCCACTTCCTGTTACTTTAGATTGGAAAGACAATTATTATAAAGTTGAAGATATCCTGGGTGCAAAATATGAAAAGGCAAGGAAAATTTTAGTATCCTGGAAAGGATATTTAGCTAATGAAAACAGTTTGGAACCAGAAGAAAATTTATTGAACTACTAGTACTTGGTTCAAGACTTTAAGACCCTTCACATTGATAAGAAAAAGGAAAGTAAAGATTGAAATGTACAATGCGCTGTGATGGCCATCACAGCACAAGGCAACATGAAAAGAAAAAAAAGGTAAGATAGAAAACAAGAGTGCATTGGTTAACTATCAGCACTATTTATCGCACATTATGGGAGTGTGCTGCTTAGGGAAGTGTACTTCTTCTGGGAAAAGTAGAAAAAAGTGTAGAGTGAATTGGAAAATGTCAGATCAAAGTTTGGGAATATGCAATTACAATATTACAATTACACGACCTCTTTGGATTTTCTCCAAGGACCAAAAGATTTGCAATGATGAACTGTTAAGTTGGAACTGTAAAGTTGTAAACAAAAATGTAGACGGATATGGATCACAGAAATTGGTCAAAGGTCACATTTAGAATGAGAATTGGAGCAGTAACTAATAGAAATCTTGACACACATTTCAACACCTGAGTCCACAATTAGGGGGGTGTCTGTCAGTAATAAACTCTTTAAAGGGATAAATTCATTTTATAGCTGTGGAGTTATTGTTGGATGATGGAAGAAAAAGGGTACAGTGGTGTAATATAGTACTTATACCTGTGTTGGATAATGTAGCTATATTAAGGGAATAAAGTTCAATGTACGGAAGAGGGCAGACAAACAGCAAAGCAAAGATAAGATTTAACAAAATGTAATAGTTTTATTAAACTGAAGAAGAGTGAACAAAAACATAAGGCTAAACAAATAAACATGTCCCCGCTAGCTCTTGCAGTATACCCTCTTGAAGTGCCCTTAAAATTGGCTCTCCAATGAATCTTGCTGCATCTTTTGCTCCATAAGTAAATGTTGTAATTTCCACTGGTAAACTTGCAACAATTCTAGAATTATTGAAGTAATTCTAATAAATTGCCTTTGGTGAAAATAAAGTGGAGCAATTGATAATAAGGTCAATTTAAGTGGAACTATAATTTTGATTACAACTCTGGAATAATATCCAGTCAGTTGAAGTGGAATAGAAGATGGTAAAGAAGAGTTTCAGGGAAGCATGATGAAAATCAAATAATTTTTTCATTGGCTGAACTGGATGAAGAAAATAATCTAAGAAGTTTCTAATTAACCATAAGAAAGATGACACGTGGCAAATTGTAGAGGTGTAGAACAAAAGTTTCCATAAAGGATTATGACAAAGGTGTTGGCATAAAGAGTTTGGCATTTATGGCACAATTAGGATAAAAGGCAAAATGAGGTAAAAGGATCAAAAAGGTGAGAAAAGGTGTGAGCAAAATATAGGCAAACGTAGACAAACATTAATGAGCAGTTATTTCATGATAATTTAAAGAAATAACAGGACCGGCAAATATTCTGACAGTTCTAAGTTTTGAGACAAATCATTGTTCTATATGGTGATGGGATATGGTTATGATTTGTGCGTTGCTGTGAAGTATATCCACTTCCAGCAACATAATTATATTTGTATAAAATATACTTCCTTGCTGTTTTGTGTCTTGCTTGTTTTGCTTATGCATTCATAACTTAAAGTTGAAATTTGTTATCCTCACACCTGATTTGTTGGCATGTATAAAACTATATATGTTACAGGAACAAAAGACATGCAATCATGATCATCATTTTTATTTTTGTTGTTGTTTACTATTCAATGGCATCCATCAAAATTCAATCAATACTTCATGTATGTTAATATAAGTAGCTTCAGTTTATTTGAATTCAGAGATAGCACAGTCATGTACAAAGAAACTAGTCAACAGCAATAGTAAAGAAAGAATTATTATTTCAGAATTTTGAATTATGCTCAATATTCATTAATTGTATCTAACTGCAAAAAAATCCAAAACTGAGTAGCAAATTGCTGTAATCTTCCTAGTCAACTTCTATGCTTCAATTACCAGATTTACTTCTACAGGTAGTTAAGCATACTACCTTGTTTAGAACCATACCTTGCATTCACAATTATTTTATCCAGCAGAAGGATATTGATAGTAGCAAAAAATAGTCATGATTTTTGGTTAAATTTTTTAAAGTTGTATGTTGAATTACTGGAGTCAATACTTTAATAAAAACACTGCAAATCTAGGATATATAATGAAATCCTCAAGAGTTGACTGAAAATTTGCTCTATTCATTGCCTGGTTGTTTTTGCAATAAATATGTCCTATCAAAATCCAAAAACTTTTAATAAAATCATGCATTAATCAAAAGTAGAAAAATTCCAAAGTATGTATTACTGTTGAAAAAAATCAAACCTTGTCAATAACTATTTCATTGGGAGCTATTAATATGATGGCTTGAACTATGCAGTGTATTCACAAAAACTTTTAACTCAATATTAGTAACCAGAATCTCATCACATAACTATTACAAAGTTAGTTTTGTTACATGACCCATAATATTTACCAACATCAGCTTCCAACAGTGCATACTTCCTCACTTACTTCACTTAAATCACAAATGAACTGTGCTCCTATTGGATGAAACTGCACAAGTTTTTTGTTTATCTAGAACCATATCTATTGTACAAATTAAGCTATGAAACCTGGAACAGATGTATGTATTTAACAAAAATATGTGTTAAAAAGGTCACTCTGATTAGAATACACTTGTATAGAGCCAGTTCCAAGAGTCTATAAAATTAATGTAAATAAAGTCTCTTAAATAAAAACATACATAATAAATAACAGTTCAGAGTAGAAAATGCTCTCTATGCAAGAGTAATTGTCAGCTTTATTTATCTGCTTTTTTTAAATGTTTCACTTGTACTAGATCAAAACCAATATCCTCATGATTTATTTCTAAATATTAGTTGAAAAGTGCATATTCTTTTAATTGGTTGATAATTGTCCGTATCAACTTAACATTGGCATTTGTCAAAGTAAAATAAATCAAAATGTTTATCTAACAATAATCACTTCCAAATGAAAAAATGTAAAATAATTATAAAAGAATGTCAATAACTAGGAGAAAGTTGACAATTTAAATACTTGCTAATATATTTCATGAAATAGAGTAATTCACAAACTAAAGGCAATTAGAATCATTCATGTTTATACCTATGTATTCATTTTATAAATATGCAGTATGGTCCATATAGCAAATAGGAATATCACTTCATGCTTATCATCAGCCTTCGTAGTCCCAGGCAGAAGAGTGTAAACTAGTCATTTCACCAAACAGTACAGAATGTATATATATTCTTTTAGTCAAATGCTAGTGATGGTACAATGGTACCATCTCTTTGTCTTTAGTTATCATCTCAACAAATACTTTCATCTCTGACAACATTCTTTGCTTTGTTGCTTTACAGCCTTTTCCTTCAATTAATTAATGAGACATTTCACAGAAATTTTACACAAAAAAGTTGCCCAAGAGGATCAGTCCTAAACTAGAGAACTTACATGTCCCTTCAATAGGCATAAAAATAATGTTCATCTGATCAATTATTTTATCATCACTAAAATGTGAAAAAAAGATAGCTGAGAATTTGCGACGCCACGTAATAATAAGCTACTAATTTTATGTTTGGAAACTCAGGTAATAGTATTAACGTACCGAAAAATCACAAGTACTTGTAGTACCAGTACTTTAGGCGATATATTAATTTATCGCAGAATGTACGGTATTTTTATTCGATATTTTGAATTGTCTATGTGGTTTTCAATGAATCTATTCACGTTTTCCAACGGTAAAAAACAGCTGCTCACAAAGAGCTTCAAAACAACTGCCAAGAACATCTTTTATTCATTATTAAATATCTATCGACTGAATAATGAGAGAAATTGTTCACGTTCAGGCTGGCCAATGTGGTAATCAAATTGGTTCTAAATTCTGGGAAGTCATCTCGGATGAACATGGTATCGATCCCACCGGTTCCTATCATGGGGACAGCGATTTGCAGCTCGAGCGAATCAACTGCTACTTTAATGAAGCTACAGGTGGACGCTACGTTCCTCGTGCTATTCTTATGGATTTGGAACCTGGTACGATGGATTCTGTTCGTGCTGGGCCCTACGGACAGCTTTTCCGACCCGACAACTTCGTATTTGGCCAAACTGGCGCAGGAAATAACTGGGCTAAAGGACATTACACTGAAGGAGCCGAGCTCATTGATTCCGTCCTTGATGTTGTGAGGAAAGAGGCAGAATCCTGCGATTGTCTTCAAGGGTTTCAAGTAACCCACTCTCTTGGTGGTGGTACTGGGGCAGGTATGGGGACCCTTCTCATTTCTAAGGTCCGCGAGGAATATCCTGATCGTATTATGTCCACTTATTCCGTCATACCATCCCCCAAAGTTTCTGATACTGTCGTTGAACCTTATAATGCGACTCTATCCGTGCATCAGCTCGTTGAAAACGCAGACCAGTGTTTTACCCTTGATAACGAAGCACTTTATGATATCTGCTTCAGAACTCTTAAGTTAACAACCCCCACGTATGGTGACCTGAATCATTTGGTATCCGCTGCGATATGTGGCACAACATGCTCTCTCCGTTTTCCCGGTCAGCTTAACTGCGATCTTCGAAAGCTTGCGGTGAACTTGGTTCCCTTTCCTCGTCTCCATTTCTTTATGGTTGGGTTTGCTCCTCTTACTAGTCGCGGCTCTCAGCAGTATCGCGCATTAACTGTTCCTGAACTCACTCAACAATGTTTTGATTCAAAGAATATGATGTGCGCTTCTGATCCTAGGCACGGGCGCTATTTAACTTGTGCTGTTATGTTCCGTGGCCGAATGTCTACCAAAGAAGTTGACGAGCAGATGCTAAATGTAGTCAACAAGAATTCTTCCTATTTCGTTGAATGGATTCCTAATAATGTGAAGGCATCCATTTGCGATATCCCACCTAAGGGTCTTAAAATGTCAACTACTTTTGTTGGTAACAGCACTGCTATTCAGGAAGTATGGAAACGTGTTGCTGAGCAGTTTACTGCCATGTTCCGCCGTAAAGCGTTTCTCCACTGGTACACAGGTACATTTTCACACTACGTAATCATGTTTAATTCAGTGCTAATTATTTTAAATATTGATTTTTTCAGGCGAAGGGATGGATGAAATGGAATTCACTGAAGCGGAGTCCAACATGAACGACCTTGTGTCTGAATATCAACAGTACCAGGATGCAACTGTAGATGAGGAAGGTGAATATGATGAAGAAGAAGACCTTGAGGAGGCCTTGGGTTAATATTTGGTCACTTAGACGCTTGCCTTATTTTCCTAATCCCGGTTCAATGCTCAAAGTGCTCGGCATTGGATGTTCTCAATGCTGCTCTTGACATTGAGGCGTGTAAAGGAGAATAAATATTGACCTTGAAGTAGTTCCATTGTATCGAAATTGACATTGTTCTAGAAATCTTACAAATTTTGTGTATGATGTTATTGTGCCAATACAATTTAATACAAAGATAATGTTTTAACTGGTGCAGAAATACAATATTAAAAACTAATAGCATCTTTATTGAATGTTAAGCAAGCAGCATCATATGTACTTCAAGTTGATAAGAACAGAATAGGTAATGCAAATTTTTTAGTGTATTTGTCAATAAGATTGAAAATCTTTGCAGAGGAAATCAAGAAATTTTAAAGGCGTGTGACTGCTAGTGAAGGTTAATAAACCCATTTACAATTTTTTACTAACTTCATAAAACCAGCATCAAAATTTTACCTATATCAAACTTCCTTAGGTAAATATTAGATGGAGTTAACTGGTTTGGGAACAAATGTTACAAGAGGATATACAAAAGAGAGAATTTCTATAGATAAATATTTGCATATTGTTTTCAATGTTATCAAATTTACATATTTTTTAAATAGATGAAATAATTTTATGGTATAAATCTTTCAATTGGGGTAATAGTTATTTATGCTAGCAAGCAGTCATAGAGTACTACAATTGAGTTCAATTCATATAAAGCTCGAAACATTGGATTGCGTGCTAGTATTATGAACTTAGTTTTATACTAATGTATCTTAGATTTGGCAGTTGTTCCTTGAAATTGATTTTGTTATGCACATTAAAATGTGTTGACAAGATTTGATTATAAAATTTATTTGTGTTAAAAAAAAATAATAGCTAATGTATAGAAAATTATTGAGAACCTAAATTTTAAAATATATTAGCATCAGTATCAATCTAAGAATCCCTGTGTACAAGATTCAATGATGTTTTAGACTTGTAGAAAGAGAAAAACTGCTGATAACAGTATTAGGCCATAGAAGCAACTTGGGTAAATAAAAATTTATCACCTAACTATAGGATTCCAATCACACAGGCACTAAAACTTTTGACACATGAAAAAAAAACATCATATTCTTAGGTCATTTAAAGCCTTGTGGAGTCATTATATGCTGCTCTATCTTCTTTGAAAAATGAAAATGAAGTGCTTCAACCTGCTTTATCTGAACTTTTTGGCACCCTCCTCTGCATGATGGTGCCCCCTCCCTAAAAAACCTCTATTGGGTTTAAAAATGAAAGAGATAAATGTATCAAATAACAATTTAGCTGATGGTATTTAGATGCTACTCATTATTTATAAAATTCTTACTTACTTTCACCACTATCAAAGTGCTATCACAATTAGTATTAGCCAAATTTTGATGCTATCATGTTAAATACTAAAAGCAAAGATAAACGTTAGCACAATTTACAGTTGTGATATTGATGAGCAAGAATAAGCAAACTGTATCATGAAATTTGTTGTTACCATTGCTTGTCATTCAAAATATTGTTACAAGTATCAAGAAATCTAAATTTGAGAAATGGAGAAAATATAAAACTTTTCCTGAGTGATATAACTTGCACAGTAGTTTTATTTTGCATTGATAGGGAAAGTAATACATAAACCTTATACAAGAAATATCTTATTATACTTGTTCAGCAAGTATTTGAATCCATATTTTGATGTAGGTTTTATGTATGCTCTATTTTGAATCACAGGCTATTTGATGTAAAAACATTATCCAACTAACACAAAAAGATCAGAATTAACTTCATGAGAGAATGGCAGCTATTTAAATGAAAACAGGTAGCATATTTTTTCAGAATGATTGTTTATATTAATCTAATATTTTTTCAAAATTTATTTTTTTTCCTCAGTTTAAAACCTAGCCTTGGTAAAATTTCTCAAGTTTTTGCACAACTTGTTTACTTTCAAAGAAGACATCCATTAAGACAACTTTTTAAACAAAGTATTTGTATTTAGTTAACATGAGTTATGGCAGCATGAATCTATCATTAAAATTTCATGTCGTTTATGCTACAGAATCTAGATGCTCAACATTTTTAATTTTATTATTATTTGTTGTACCTGAACATTGTATAAACTTTAGTAATACTGCTATTGAAAACTTATGTACCTATTCAGTCTTGAGGTTGAATTTCAACTCATACAGCTATAGCCTTATCAGACAAAGAGATTGCAATAGGCTGATAATGCATGAAGTAACTCTAATGCTATGAATATGAAACCTACATAAAAATTAATCAAATGCTGTTTAGATTTTAACCAAGAGTTACATAAATATTTTGCTACAGGCTTGTAGATATTTTGAATATTAAAAACATAATATGATTTAGTTTAGCGTGCACAAGCAGTTTAGTAAAAACACTCAAAATTTATTAAACTATAATATGCTGCTTAGATAGGCTATATATTTTTTGAAAAAAATATTAAAATAAAAACAAGTTGTTACTATTTTTTACCAGTGCAAAGTTAAAGCTGTAAAACAAAAATGGGAGAACAAAAGGCAAGCACAAGTAAAGCAATAGCAAGCAAACAATACAAAAGTAAGCAATAGTTTAAAGGCGTATTGGCTGAGCAGATGAGACTAAAATAGCGCTCATCTACAATAATCAGTGATACACTGCAAAGTAGCAGAAAATGCTTTTACTAGAAAGAGAGTAAATTGGCCTGTAGAGTTTGTGTCAAGAACTGGTTTATCAAATGTATTGAGAGAAAAAGGCCAGAACTAACCCGGCAAAAGTATACACAGAACAAGGACAAAATTCTAAATATCTGTGAGGAATTTCAGTGCAGAACAAGAAAAGGTTAACAGGAAACATATATTATTTACTGTTGCTGTTTCCGCCACTGAGCGGAAACAATACAATACAAAATAAACTGCACGAATGAAGTTGAATTATACTAGCATCCGGACTACTACTGTTGCTACTAACAATATATTATAAATTGTGAATATTTACTACAAAACATACAACAATGCATTTGTCCCAGTACTGGAAGAGTTAAGAACCGTTGCTTGATTCAAACCCGTGCAACTATACCTATTTAAGTACAAACAGTTTGTTGCTAAAAACTATAGAGCATGTGTCGGTTGGTTATCCAACTGTGGAGTTATCAACGTGGGCATTCAGCAGGGATGTAAGTTTGGGAAGAGAGAAAATAGTTTTGAAAAACATGAATGATTACAAATTTGTGGTGTAGACATTGAAATCATGGGACGGATATTTTTGTAGAGATAAAAATAATAAAGAGTGCGCTCCTACATAGTGATAAAAGTAACCATTAAACACAAATGAAAATCAGTTTTTTAAGCTTACTATTTAGATGCTGCTGCAATAAGTTGCAATCTATAGCTACAAATTTATTTGAAAAATTTATGTAATCAATTAAAAAGATCAATTATTTGGAATACTTCAACAAGATTCATAAACAAATAAAAAAACACTTTAAGAAATTCATTTAAATTTCTCCAAATTGAGTCATATTTTTTACTTTGCACACTTTTATTTGGTAGAAAGATGTAATAAACATATATTTGAGTTGCAGATAATATTTAAATCAAAGTTTAATCACAGTCTATTGTTTTAAGATCAAATAACACCAATGCCACAATAGATGTTAAAATAAATATTTAGAAAAGCTTGGCTCATGTTGTCAAAATTGCATAAAGTAAAACTTTAAAATATGCATAAAAATAGATGTAGCTGCAGCAATAACTATCAAAACTTGAATTATTATAGTGTAAAATTTACTATGAACTACTGCTTTCAAAATTATTCAAGCTTGTTTATATTTAAATGACAATGCAAAGTATATGTAAACTTACAAACTTGTTTTGGCTTTAATTAAACTTTTTAGAATTTATAATGCTGGTAAGTCTGGCTAAATATATTCCCAGTTACTTGGTATTCTATTGCACATATTCAATATCGTCCACTATAAGCAAATTGGATAGAAATATTTTTTTAAATGACAAGTAGATATTCTTACTGACCATTACTGTTTGATGTTTTAATACTTCAATTATCATTGATTTTTGAAATTATGCTGGTATAGTTTCTATTGCGTCTATATCCGAGCTAGTTTTTTATATCTCTCTCCAGAAAGTACTATTCAACTAGTTGTTCAAGTACAACTTAAACCACATAAATCTGAGCTTCTTTTAGATTCACTTTATCTTTCATAACATGCAATCTTATTTGCAAAATGCTACATTCAAAATACTCAGACCTACATTTCTTTTCTTGCTATTGATTTAAAATTTGTTGTAGTATGTATTGATAATGGACGTAACTGAAAAGTTGGTACATTTTTTAGAAGAATAGAGCTTATAATTGTAAACAATTACTGTCAATAGAATAGTCCCATGCCATTGAGAATAAGAACAATAGCTATGTCACATATTACCAATGAGAAACATAGTGAAATAAATCACATTGTTTTTGGTATCAAGTACATTGGCTAGAAAACTAATGACCAAAAATACCATTATATTTAGTAACTTACTTGAAAGTTAATCCAGACTAACCAAATGATTATCATGTTTTCAACAATTATTGTAAGACTTCTCTTAAACTCTATTTATTTAGAATTTCTATTAGGAATGATTGAGCAAAGATTAGGTAAACTTAATAATGCATCTTTTTTATAATTTTAAAGTGGAAAATTAAACTTGCTGCAGATCAATAAATTTATTATATATTTTCAAACTAATTTTTGAAATATTTTTTCACAACATTTTACCCAATGATAGTCATAATTCAATTAAAAACAATACATATTTCAATGAAAAGCAACATTGTTTCATAGATATAAAAAGACATTAAATAGCTAGAAGGAGACTGCTAAAAGTATATTTGTCTCTAGACCACAAAAAATTTGAGTTTCAAATGTAGAGTTACTTTAGTACTTGTTGGCACTTATTTTTACCTAAAATGAGCACTAAGTATCAACTCATATTTGAAGCTATAATTTGTTGTAAATATAGTTCATAATCCTAAAACAAAGTGACTAATTTGGGTTCAAAAAGTTTAAATTGTTTTGCACAGCAAGCTAGATGCTAGATTTTATCTTTTTGATGTTCCCTTGATAACCATACTGTTAAGATACTTTTAACCTTGAAACTTGTTTTGATCTAATTCTTGTAAGATGCTTCTATGGATAAAAAACTGATTTTGTAATGCATGCAGATCAACAAGCTTAATATGTGACAAGCAGTAATATAAAATAGAAAATGTTGAACATATAAATAACTTAAAGCAGTTATATATAGAGCAGAAGGGTAAAAAATAAGTTGAAGAGAAATATGTAAAGTTTTAAAACTGTTCAAAAATATAAAAGTTTTGAATGTACAATAATAGCAATGAGATGTATATTAAAGAAACTAATGAAAATATATACATTTACCAACTGAATATGCCACAGCATATTACAAAATTACTGTGGTAAATAGCAAGTAAATTTTTGAAACACTCATCTCAACATTAGACTGTGACTTGTATCTTTCAAGACTACAATCATCAGGTCATTAATTTTTCAGAAAAATACATCTTACTTTAAAAACAACTTAGTGAAGTACCATAGTTGGCCCTTTTTCACTGGCAAAACTTTTTATTGCACCAATAAGATGTCTATGCATGAATAATTTTTCAGAACAAAAACATGCTACTTTCCATAAAAGTCATTTTTTTCATAAAAGGGGTATAATTGAGCTAAACCTGAAAAGAGTTGAAAAAAAAGTTTGGTTTGGGATGAAACTTTTAAGAAAAGCAAAAAAAGGAGGTGCTGCAATACTATGATCATAATGCTTTACAAACTATAGGATAAGTGAAAATATGCTTAGAAAAGAGTAAAAAATGAATATGTTATTGATGAAAAGAAAGGAGAAGATGATTCTATTCAAATGCAGCAGAGAGCATGTTCATTTAGTATGACGTATCTATAAAAATAGATAAATGAGGATTAAAGAAAAATAAAAGTACAGGCAAAAGTTCTGCAATTGCATGAATGCAACTACATGCTAATAACCTTTCAAACCATGTTAACTACTGAAGTTTCTTTCAAATGAACATATAGAACTTTCTGTGGGACAAATAGTATTCAATAATTTTTGTAATTACAAGTAAACTTGAAATACTGGAGATGAATTATAGATTTAGAACTGCTGTGGAAAGTGTAAATTGTAGCTTGAATTATTAACACAGCAGACAACAGATAAAATTTTTGAATAGGAATAGTGGTAGTAACAGTAGAAATTCTTACAAAAACTGTAAATGTTTTGTAACTGAGAAAAGACAAATTATTAATAACATTGATGCATTTTCAATTTTGAAATTTAGGGATAGTACTTGCATTTACGTATTGCTCAAATCAGTCTTTTGATGCTATACATCAAGACAAAAGAGTAAAAAATTTAAATAGTAATCTTAGCAAAGAAGGTATAATTTCTTAGAACTATTGGTATGCCTTGTGCAAACAACAATGAAGAAACTTACTAAATAGACATATCTATTAAGATGTATGGAGAAAGGTATAGTTATTTATTAAAAACAGTTACCTCTGCAAGTAGGGGGGTAAAGGCCAATGTATGGCAGAGGATTAGACAGCAAAAGCAGAAGAAA